>JBDLLF010000077.1:97500-112500 GCA_039707465.1 Rhabdophis nuchalis
ATCTATCTATCTATCTATCTCCTTGATTAGTTTCCAACCCATTGGTGAAATGCATACAATACAGGCAAATAAAATATATTTACTACATGAAATGTTATTGCTTTTTGCAAATGTTTTCTTTGAGATACAATATGTTGCTTTTAAGTGTCTGTCTACCTATTGTATTTCTTGATTTGTCCCTCTACCTACCTACCTACCTACCTAACCAGAGAGGGTGCTCTATTCTGATTGATTGATCACACCCACAAAACCTTAGGGGAAAATTTTGAATTTCACCATGGTACAGGCTATGGGGGGCAACTCTCCTCTTCGCAGCGCTTCTTCCTATGATGGAACCAATGGGAATTCTCAGACAAGGTACGTAGGTAAGTAGGTAGATAGGTAGGTAGGTAGAGGGAGAAAGCAAAAATACAATAGGTAGACAGACACTTAAAAGCAACTCTGCTATTGTTTTATTGTATTGCATGTAAACCTTTGAGGCAAGAAGAGCCTTAATAAAACAATACAATAATACAATAGCAGAGTTGGAAGGGACCTTGTAGGTCTTCTAGTCCAACCCCCGCGTGGGCAGGAACCTTATACCATTTCAGACAAATGGCTATCTAACATCTTTTTAAAATCTTCCAGGGGTTGGGGCATCATTCACAACTTCTGGAGGCAAGCTGTTCCAGAGGTTAATTGTTCTAACTGTCAGGAAATTTCTTCTTAGTTCTAAGTTGCTTCTCTCCTTGATTAGTTTCCACCCATTGGTGGAATGCATACAATACAGGCAAATAATGCATACAATACAGGCAAATAAAATATATTTACTACATGAAATGTTATTGCTTCATTTAAACGTTTGAGGCAAGAAGAAGAGCCTGTATTGTAGGTAGGTAGGTAAGTAGGTAAAGGGATATATAGAGAGAGAAATAGAGAGGGAAAGAGAAATACAGTAGGTAGGTAGGGAGAGTGTCTGTGTAGGTAGGTAGGTAGATAGATAAAACGGGAGAGAAAGAAATAGATAGATAGATAGATAGATAGATAGATAGATAGATAGATAGATAGATAGATAGATAGATAGGAAGGAAGGAAGGAAGGAAGGAAGGAAGGAAGGAAGGAAGGAAGGAAGGAAGGAAGGAAGGAAGGAAGGAAGGAAATTTCCTATACCGTGTAAGACAAATGGTTTTCCAGTCTCTTCTTAAAAACACATCCAGTGTTGGGGCATCCATAACTTCTGGTGGCAAGCTGTTCCACTGCTTAATAGTTCAAACCGGTCGGAACCGGTTCAAAATATACACATACATACATACATACATACACACACACAAAGCTGAAGAACCAGCGCTGTCCAAAGACATCTCTGTGGTCATGTGGCCGGCATGACTAAACACCAGGGGGTTGGACTAGAAGACCTACAAAGTCCCTTCCAACTCTGCTATTGTATTATTGTATTGTTTTATTAAGGCTCTTCTTGCCTCAAAGGTTTACATACAATACAATAAATCAATAGCAGAGTTGCTTTTAAGTGTCTGTCTACCTATTGTATTTCTTGCTTTCTCCCTCTACCTACCTACCTATCTACCTACCTACCTACCTACCTTGTCTGAAATGGTATAAGGTTCCTGCCCACGCAAGGGGTTGGACTAGAAGACCTACAAAGTCCCTTCCAACTCTGCTATTGTTTTATTGTATTGCATGTAAACCTTTGAGGCAAGAAGCGCCTTAATAAAACAATACAGTAATACAATAGCAGAGTTGGAAGGGACCTTGTAGGTCTTCTAGTCCAACCCCCTGCGTGGGCAGGAATCATATTTTCTCACGATGCGAGGAAGCCCCAGCGGACCAATTGGAATTCTCCCTTCTGCAGCATCATCGGTCTCCGGGCAGAATCTCTCTTGACGCCCCCTTGAATTCGTATTGGAAAACCGACGTCGCCAACTGATTCCAAGCCCATCGGTATGGTTAGGAGAGGGTCGGCATTTCAAACCCACACCCCTGTACACTTCCAGGTGAAATACATGGGGAAATCCCATGGGGAGAAAAACCAAATTAGGTTTAGGGTTACGCCCCCTTGAATTCGGATTGGAAAACCGACATTGCCAATGGATTCCTAGCCCATCGGTACGGTTAGGAGAGGGTTGGCATTTCAAACCCACACCCCTCTACACTTCCAGGTGAAATACATGGGGAAATCCCATTGGGGAAAAAACCAAATTAGGGTTAGGGTTACGCCCCCTTGAATTTGGATTGGAAAACCGACATTGCCAACGGATACCTAGCCCATCGGTATGGTTAGGAGTTGGTCGACTTTTCGAACCCACCCCTATCTACGCTTCCGGGTGAAATACATGGGGAAATCCCTTGTGGGGAAAAATACATATACATACATACATACACACACACAAAGCTGAAGAACCAGCGCTGTCCAAAGACATCTCTGTGGTCATGTGGCCGGCATGACTAAACACCAAAGGCACACAGAATGCTGTTACCTTCCCACCAAAGGTGGTCCCTATATATATATATACACTTCTACCTACACACACACTCTCTCTCTCCCATCCTACCTACTGTATTTCTCTCTATTTCTCTCTCATCCTTCTACCTACCTACAGTACACACACATTCTCCCTCTCCCCCTACATACCTATTGTATTTCTCTCTCTCTTTCTATTTCTCTCTCTATCCTTCTACCTACCTACACACACACACTCTCTCCCTACCTACCTACTGTATTTCTCTATCTTTCTATTTCTCTCTCTATCTTTCTACCTACCTACCTACACACACACACACATTCTCCTCCCTCTACATACCTACTATATTTCTTTCTCTCCCATTTTATCTACCTACCTAACTACCTACCTACACAGACACTCTCTCTCCCTACCTACCTACTGTATTTCTCTTTCCCTCTCTATTTCTCTCTCTATATATCCCTTTACCTACTTACCTACCTACCTACAATACAGGCTCTTCTTCTTGCCTCAAAGGTTTAAATGAAGCAATAACATTTCATGTAGTAAATATATTTTATTTGCCTGTATTGTATGCATTCCACCAATGGGTGGAAACTAATCAAGGGGAGAAGCAACTTAGAACTACGCCCCCTAGAATTCGGATTGGAAAACCGAGGTCGCCAATGGATTCCTAGCCCATCGGTATGGTTAGGAGAGGGTCGACTTTTCAAACCCACACCCTTCTACACTTCCAGGTGAAATACATGGGGAAATCCCATAGGGGGTAAAACCAAATTAGGTTTAGGGTTACGCCCCCTTAAGTTCGGATTGGAAACCGATGTCGCCAACGGATTCCTAGCCCATCGGTATTGTTAGGAGGGAGTCGACTTTTCGAACCCACCCCTATCTACGCTTCCGGGTGAAATACATGGGGAAATCCCATGGGGGGAAAACCCAAATTAGGGTTAGGGTTACGCCCCCTTGAATTCGGATTGGAAAACCGATGTCGCCAATGGATTCCTAGCCCATCGGTATAGTTAGGAGAGGGTCGGCATTTCAAACCCACACCCCTCTACACTTCAGGTGAAATACATGGGGAAATCCCATGGGGGGAAAAACCAAATTAGGGTTAGGGTTACGCCCCCTTGAATTCGGATTGGAAAACCGATGTCGCCAATGGATTCCTAGCCCATCGGTATGGTTAGGAGGGGGTCGACTTTTCGAACCCACCCCTATCTACGCTTCCGGGTGAAATACATGGGGAAATCCTATAGGGGGAAAAACCAAATTAGGGTTAGGGTTACGGCCCATTGAATTCGGATTGGAAAACCGATGTCGCCAATGGATTCCTAGCCCATCGGTATGGTTAGGAGAGGGTCGGCATTTCAAACCCACACCCCTCTACGCTTCCGGGTGAAATACATGGGGAAATCCTGTAGGGGAAAAAACCAAATTAGGGTTAGGGTTACGCCCCCTTGAATTCGGATTGGAAAACCGACATTGCCAATGGATTCCTAGCCCATCGGTACGGTTAGGAGAGGATCGGCATTTCAAACCCACACCCCTCTACGCTTCCGGGTGAAATACATGGGGAAATCCTATAGGGGAAAAAACCAAATTAGGGTTGGGGTTACGCCCCATTGAATTCGGATTGGAAAACCGACGTTGCCAATGGATTCCTAGCCCATCGGTATGGTTAGGAGAGGGTTGGCATTTCAAACCCACACCCCTCTACACTTCCAGGTGAAATACATGGGGAAATCCCATTGGGGAAAAAACCAAATTAGGGTTAGGGTTACGCCCCCTTGAATTTGGATTGGAAAACCGACATTGCCAACGGATACCTAGCCCATCGGTATGGTTAGGATTGGGTCGACTTTTCGAACCCACCCCTATCTACGCTTCCGGGTGAAATACATGGGGAAATCCCTTGTGGGGAAAAATACATATACATACATACATACACACACACAAAGCTGAAGAACCAGCGCTGTCCAAAGACATCTCTGTGGTCATGTGGCCGGCATGACTAAACACCAAAGGCACACAGAATGCTGTTACCTTCCCACCAAAGGTGGTCCCTATATATATATACACTTCTACCTACACACACACTCTCTCTCTCCCATCCTACCTACTGTATTTCTCTCTATTTCTCTCTCATCCTTCTACCTACCTACAGTACACACACATTCTCCCTCTCCCCCTACATACCTATTGTATTTCTCTCTCTCTTTCTATTTCTCTCTCTATCCTTCTACCTACCTACACACACACACTCTCTCCCTACCTACCTACTGTATTTCTCTATCTTTCTATTTCTCTCTCTATCTTTCTACCTACCTACCTACACACACACACACATTCTCCTCCCTCTACATACCTACTATATTTCTTTCTCTCCCATTTTATCTACCTACCTAACTACCTACCTACACAGACACTCTCTCTCCCTACCTACCTACTGTATTTCTCTTTCCCTCTCTATTTCTCTCTATATATATCCCTTTACCTACTTACCTACCTACCTACAATACAGGCTCTTCTTCTTGCCTCAAAGGTTTAAATGAAGCAATAACATTTCATGTAGTAAATATATTTTATTTGCCTGTATTGTATGCATTCCACCAATGGGTGGAAACTAATCAAGGGGAGAAGCAACTTAGAACTACGCCCCCTAGAATTCGGATTGGAAAACCGAGGTCGCCAATGGATTCCTAGCCCATCGGTATGGTTAGGAGAGGGTCGACTTTTCAAACCCACATCCTTCTACACTTCCAGGTGAAATACATGGGGAAATCCCATAGGGGGTAAAACCAAATTAGGTTTAGGGTTACGCCCCCTTAAGTTCGGATTGGAAACCGATGTCGCCAACGGATTCCTAGCCCATCGGTATTGTTAGGAGGGAGTCGACTTTTTGAACCCACCCTTATCTACGCTTCCGGGTGAAATACATGGGGAAATCCCATGGGGAAAAAAACCAAATTAGGGTTAGGGTTACGCCCCCTTGAATTCGGATTGGAAAACCGACATTGCCAATGGATTCCTAGCCCATCGGTATGGTTAGGAGAGGGTCGGCATTTGAAACCCACACCCCTCTACACTTCAGGTGAAATACATGGGGAAATCCCATGGGGGGAAAACCAAATTAGGGTTAGGGTTACGCCCCCTTGAATTCGGATTGGAAAACCGATGTCGCCAATGGATTCCTAGCCCATCGGTATGGTTAGGAGGGGGTCGACTTTTCGAACCCACCCCTATCTACGCTTCCGGGTGAAATACATGGGGAAATCCTATAGGGGGAAAAACCAAATTAGGGTTAGGGTTACGGCCCCTTGAATTCGGATTGGAAAACCGACATTGCCAATGGATTCCTAGCCCATCGGTACGGTTAGGAGAGGATCGGCATTTCAAACCCACACCCCTCTACGCTTCCGGGTGAAATACATGGGGAAATCCCATGGGGGAAAAAACCAAATTAGGGTTAGGGTTACGCCCCCTTGAATCTGGATTGGAAAACCGTCATTGCCAACGGATTCCTAGCCCATCGGTATGGTTAGGAGGGGGTCGACTTTTCGAACCCACCCCTATCTACGCTTCCAGGTGAAATACATGGGGAAATTGTGTCCAGGAGTTCCTGAATCTTGAAGTACTTCTTACCAGGAGTACTGACTTCATTAGTTTCCACCCATTGCTTCTTGTTCTGCCATCAGGTGCTTTGGAGAGGTGGAAGGGACTTGGAGGTCATCTAGTCCAACCCCGCTGCTCAAGCAGGGGACCTTATACCCTGTCAGACAAATGGTTTTCCAGTCTCTTTTTAAAAACACATCCAGTGTTGGGGCATCCATAACTTCTGGTGGCAAGCTTGGCTTGGCACGTGGCACATGGCATGTGAACCTAGAACCCAACCTAGAACTTAGAACCTAGGACCTGGAACTTTGAACTTTGAACTTTGATTTGATTTAATTTTGGCTCGTGGCTCAAAATTAAATTAAATTTTGGCTCGTGGCTCGTTGCTCGGGCATTATGGACTAGTGACTCCTTCTCAGTTATCCTCAAAGGGGAGGATCCAATATACAGTGAATTGCAAGGGCTTGAGCAGCGGGGTTGAACTAGATGACCTCCAAGGTGCCTTCCAACTCTCCAAAACACCTGATGGCAGAACAAGAAGCAATGGGTGAACAAGAACCAATGGATTCCTCACCTATCAGTATGGTTAAGAGGGGGCTGACTTTTCCAAGCCATTAAAAGGTCATATATGTTGGCAAAAGTTCATGTAGGTCGGCAGGTGCAACTTTACAGTTGAGCCAACTGAACCATGAACAATGTTTCAAATAAAGGCAGACAAGCAGGAGTCATGACCCAGCTATTTACATATAGAGCTCGTGGATGTATACACTACCTATCTACCTACCTACCTTGTCTGAAATGGTATAAGGCCTGTATTTTATGCAGTCCACCAATGGGTGGAAACTAATCAAGGAGAGACATAACTTCTGGTGGCAAGCTGTTCCGCTGGTTAAAAGCTGTTCCGCTGGCTAAAAGCAACATATTGCATCTCAAAGAAAACATTTGCAAAAAGCAATAACATTTCATGTAGTAAATATATTTTATTTGCTATTGTATTATTGTATTGTTTTATTAAGGCATTTCTTGCCTCAAAGGTTTACATGCATTATTTACCTGTATTGTATGCATTCCACCAATGGGTGGAAACTAATCAAGGAGAGAAGCAACTTAGAACTAAGGAGAAATTTCCTGACAGTTAGAACAATTAACCTCTGGAACAGCTTGCCTCTGGAAGTGGTGAATGCCCCAACCCTGGAAGACTTTAAAAAGATGTTAGATAGCCATTTGTCTGAAATGGTATAAGGTTCCTGCCCACGCAGGGGGTCGGACTAGAAGACCTACAAGGAGAACCTGAGAACATCAACCTACCTACCTAATCTCCCTCTCTCTCTCTTTCTACCTACCTACTGTATTTCTACATTTCTCTCTCTCTCTCTCTCTCTCTCTCTCTATCCTTCTACCTACCTGACTACACACACACACACCCTCCCTACTTTCTGTCTCTCTCTCTCTCTCTGTGTGTGTGTGTGTGTGTGTGTGTGTATATATAAGTTGCTTCTCTCCTGGATTAGTTTCCACCCATTGCTTCTTGTTCTGCCATCAGGTGTTTTGGAGAGATCAATCAATCAGAAAAGAGCTAATGTAGATCAATCAATCAGAATAGAGCCCCCTCTCTATCCCTCTACTTATCTACCTACATTATTTCTCCCTTTTTATTTATTCCTCTACCTACCTACCTACCTACCTTGTCTGAAACGTGGCACGTGGCACGTGGCATGTGAACCTAGAACCCAACCTAGAACTTAGAACCTAGGACCTGGAACTTTGAACTTTGAACTTTGATTTGATTTAATTTTGGCTCGTGGCTCAAAATTAAATTAAATTTTGGCTCGTGGCTCGTTGCTTGGGCATTATGGACTAGTGACTCCTTCTCAGTTATCCTCAAAGGGGAGGATCCAATATACAGTGAATTGCAAGGGCTTGAGCAGCGGGGTTGGACTAGATGACCTCCAAGGTGCCTTCCAACTCTCCAAAACACCTGATGGCAGAACAAGAAGCAATGGGTGAACAAGAACCAATGGATTCCTCACCTATCAGTATGGTTAAGAGGGGGCTGACTTTTCCAAGCCATTAAAAGGTCATATATGTTGGCAAAAGTTCATGTAGGTCGGCAGGTGCAACTTTACAGTTGAGCCAACTGAACCATGAACAATGTTTCAAATAAAGGCAGACAAGCAGGAGTCATGACCCAGCTATTTACATATAGAGCTCGTGGATGTATACACTACCTATCTACCTACCTACCTTGTCTGAAATGGTATAAGGTTCCTGCCCACGCAGGGGGTTGGACTAGAAGACCTACAAGGTCCCTTCGAACTCTGCTATTGTTTTATTGTATTGCATGTAAACCTTTGAGGCATGTCAATACAATAAAAGTCCCTTCGGGGATTGGGGGCGGTCTAGAAATTTAATAAATAAAATAAAATAAATAAATAACTATTAGAGACTTGCTAGCAATTCTAAGTTGCTTCTCTCCTGGATTAGTTTCCACCCATTGCTTTTAGTTCTGCCCTCAGGTGCTTTGGAGAATAGCTTGACTCCCTCTTATTTGTGGTAACTTCTGAGATATTAGAAGATATCTCAGATATAGATAGATAGATAGATAGATAGATAGATAGATAGATAGATAGATAGATGATAGATAGATAGATAGATAGATAGATAGATAGAGGAAGGAAGGAAGGAAGGAAGGACGGACAAAAGAAAGAAAGAAAGAAAGAAAGAAAGAAAGAAAGAAAGAAAGAAAGAAAGAAAGAAAGAGGAAGAAAGGAAAGAAGGAAGGAACACAGTTGGTAGGTAGGTAGGTAGAGGAAGAAAGGAAGAAATACAATAGGAATAGAGAAAGAGGGAAAAATACAATAGGTAGGTAGGTAGGTAGATAGAGAGGGGGCTCTATTCTGATTGATTGATCTACATTAGCTCTATTCTGATTCTCATGTGTCACGTGTCACGTGTCACGGGCTGCGTGCCACGGGCCGCGTGCCACGTGCTACGGGCCGCGTGCCACGGGCCAAGCCAAGCCAAGCCAAGCTAAGCCAAGCCAAAGTGCCTATGCACTGCAATAATTATTTATTTATTTCATTTAGGTTTTAATTTTCCTGTACACCGCCCCGAGTCCCTTCGGGGAGAGGGGGCGTTCTAGAAATTTAATAAAATAAATGCATACAATACAGGTAAATAATGCATGTAAACCTTTGAGGCAAGAAGCGCCTTAATAAAACAATACAATAATACAATAGCAGAGTTGGAAGGGACCTTGTAGGTCTTCTAGTCCAACTCCCTGCGTGGGCAGGAACCTTATACCATTTCAGACAAGGTAGGTAGGTAGGTAGGCAGGTAGGTATGTAGAGGGAGAAAGCAAGAAATACAACGGGTAGACAGACACTTAAAAGCAACTCTGCTATTGTTTTATTGTATTGCATGTAAACCTTTGAGGCAAGAAGAGCCTTAATAAAACAATACAATAATACAATAGCAGAGTTGGAAGGGACCTTGTAGGTCTTCTAATCCAACCCCCTGCGTGGGCAGGAACCTTATACCATTTCAGACAAATGGCTATCTAACATCTTTTTAAAGTCTTCCAGGGTTGGGGCATTCACAACTTCTGGAGGCAAGCTGTTCCAGAGGTTAATTGTTCTAACTGTCAGGAAATTTCTCCTTAGTTCTAAGTTCTTCTCTCCTTGATTAGTTTCCACCCATTGGTGGAATGCATAAAATACAGGCAAATAATGCATACAATACAGGCAAATAAAATATATTTACTACATGAAATGTTATTGCTTTTTGCAAATGTTTTCTTTGAGATACAATATTTTGCTTTTAAGTGTCTGTCTACCTATTGTATTTCTTGCTATCTTCCTCTACCTACCTACCAACTGTGTTCCTTCCTTCCTTCCTTCCTTCCTTCCTTCCTCGTTCTTTCTTTCTTTCTTTCTTTCTTTCTTTCTTTCTTTCTTTCTTTCTTTCTTTCTTTCTTTCTTTCTTTCGTCCGTCCGTCCTCCCTCCCTTCCTTCTTTCCTTCTTTCATCTATCTATCCATCCATCCATCCATCCATCCATCCATCCATCCATGCATGCATCCATCTATCTATCTATATCTGAGATATCTTCTAATATCTCAGAGGTTACCACAAAGAAGAGGGAGTCAAGCTATTCTCCAAAGCACCTGAGGGCAGAACAAAAAGCAATGGGTGGAAACTAACCCAGGAGAGAAGCAACTTAGAATAGAGTTAATGTAGATCAATCAATCGGAATAGAGCTATCTCAGAGGTTGCCACAAAGAAGAGGGAGTCAAGGTCCATTCCAACTCTGCTATTGTAAACATAGAAAAGGTTTCTCTTGAGCATCTCACTGAGGTCCATGTGTCCATCCTCTCTCTCCTGCAGTGTTGGCTTACATGCAGTTTGTGGAAGACTATTCTGAACCTCAGTCTACCAGACCCCACAAAATGAGCACATCTATCAGCAGAAGAATAAGCACCTGATGGAGGTCTATGGGTTCAGTGACTCCTTCAGCAATGCTGTCTCTGGCCAGGATCTGGCCCCACCACCGGATCTCCCACCCAAATAGAGGCAATTGGTGAGTTCTTGTTCTTTTTGTTTTTCCCAGCTCCAACTTGGTCCAGTACCTTCTTGCCCACCCTAAGAGATAAGGAGCCTCCCTTTTGGTCCGTGGTCCACATCTCTTGGCTTTTGGGGGGGTTTGTATCAGTTCGTACCGGTTCAGACTGGTTTGTACCGGTTTGCACTGGTCGGAACTATTTCAAACCGGTCCAAACCGGTTCAAACCGGTTCAAACTGGTCCAAACCAGTTCAAACCGGTTCAAACCGATCGGAACTGGTTCAAACCGGTTCAGACCGATTCAAACCAGTCGGAACCGGTTCAAACAGGTTCAAAGCAGTTCAAACCGGTCGGAACCGGTTCAAACCGGTTCAAACCGGTCGGAACCGGTTTGAACCGGTTCTGACCGGTTTGATCCGGTTTGAACCGGTTCCGACCGGTTTGAACCGGTCGGTTCCGACCGGTTTGAACCGGTTCCGACCGGTTTGAACCAGTTTCAACCGGTTTGAACCGGTTCTGACTGGTTTAGATTGGTTCCGACCGGTTTGAACCAGTTCCAACTCTGCTATTGTATTATTGTATTGTTTTATTAAGGCTCTTCTTGCCTCAAAGGTTTACATGCAATACAATAAAACAATAGCAGAGTTGCTTTTAAGTGTCTGTCTACCTATTGTATTTCTTGCTTTCTCCCTCTACCTACCTACCTATCTACCTACTTACCTACGTACCTTGTCTGAGAATTCCCATTGGTTCCATCATAGGAAGAAGCGCTGCGAAGAGGAGAGTCGCCCCCCATAGCCTGTACCCGTGGTGAAATTCAAAATTTTCCCCTAATGTTTTGTGGGTGTGATCAATCAATCAGAATAGAGCACCCTCTCTGGTTAGGTAGGTAGGTAGGTAGGTAGAGGAACAAATCAAGAAATACAATAGGTAGACAGACACTTAAAAGCAACATATTGTATCTCAAAGAAAACATTTCAAAAAGCAATAACATTTCATGTAGTAAATATATTTTATTTGCCTGTATTGTATGCATTTCACCAATGGGTGGAAACTAATCAAGGAGATAGATAGATAGATAGATAGATAGATAGATAGATAGATAGATAGATAGATAGATAGATAGATAGATAGATAGATAGATAGATAGATAGATAGATAGATAGATAGATAGATGAAGGAAGGAAGGAAGGAAGGAAGGAAGGAAGGAAGGAAGGAAGGAAGGAAGGAAGGAAATTTCCTATACCGTGTAAGACAAATGGTTTTCCAGTCTCTTCTTAAAACACATCCAGTGTTGGGGCATCCATAACTTCTGGTGGCAAGCTGTTCCACTGCTTAATAGTTCAAACCGGTCGGAACCGGTTCAAACTGGTTCAAACCGGTCGGAACCGGTTCAAACCAGTCGGACCCGGTTCAAACTGGTTCAAACCGTTCGGAACCGGTTCAAACCGGTTCAGATTGGTTCCGACCGGTTTGAACCAGTTCTGACCGGTTTGAACCGGTTCCGACCAGTTCCGGTTCCGACCGGTTTGAACCGGTTCCAACCGGTTTGAACCTGTTCTGACCGGTTTGAACCGGTTCCGACCGGTTTAAACCGGTTCCGACCGGTTTGAACCGGTTCCGACTGGTTTGAACCGGTTCCAACCGGTTCTAACCGGTTCCAACCGGTTTGAACCGGTTCCAACCGGTTTGAACCAGTTCCAACCGGTTTAAACCGGTTCTGACCAGTTGCAACCAGTTTGAACCGGTTCTGACTGGTTTGAACCGGCTTGAACCGGTTCCGACCGGTTTGAACCGGGTTGAACCGGTTCCGACGGGTTTGAACCGGTTCCAACCGGTTTGAACTGGTTTGAACCGGTTCCGATCGGTTTGAACCGGTTTGAACCGGTTCCGAACGGTTTGAACCAGTTTGAACCGGGTCCGACTGGTTTGAACCGGTTCCGATCGGTTTGAACCAGTTTGAACCGGTTCCGACCGGTTTGAACTATTAAGCAGTGGAACAGCTTGCCACCAGAAGTTATGGATGCCCCAACACTGGATGTGTTTTAAGAAGAGACTGGAAAACCATTTGTCTTACACGGTATAGGAAATTTCCTTCCTTCCTTCCTTCCTTCCTTCCTTCCTTCCTTCCTTCCTTCCTTCCTTCCTTCCTTCCTTCCTTCTCTTCTTCTTCTATCTATCTATCTATCTATCTATCTATCTATCTATCTATCTATCTATCTATCTATCTATCTATCTATCTATCTATCTATCTATCTATCTATCTATCTATCTATCTATCTCCTTGATTAGTTTCCACCCATTGGTGAAATGCATACAATACAGGCAAATAAAATATATTTACTACATGAAATGTTATTGCTTTTTGAAATGTTTTCTTTGAGATACAATATGTTGCTTTTAAGTGTCTGTCTACCTATTGTATTTCTTGATTTGTTCCTCTACCTACCTACCTACCTACCTAACCAGAGAGGGTGCTCTATTCTGATTGATTGATCACACCCACAAAACATTAGGGGAAAATTTTGAATTTCACCACGGGTACAGGCTATGGGGGGCGACTCTCCTCTTCGCAGCGCTTCTTCCTATGATGGAACCAATGGGAATTCTCAGACAAGGTACGTAGGTAAGTAGGTAGATAGGTAGGTAGGTAGAGGGAGAAAGCAAGAAATACAATAGGTAGACAGACACTTAAAAGCAACTCTGCTATTGTTTTATTGTATTGCATGTAAACCTTTGAGGCAAGAAGAGCCTTAATAAAACAATACAATAATACAATAGCAGAGTTGGAAGGGACCTTGTAGGTCTTCTAGTCCAACCCCCTGCGTGGGCAGGAACCTTATACCATTTCAGACAAATGGCTATCTAACATCTTTTTAAAATCTTCCAGGGTTGGGGCATTCACAACTTCTGGAGGCAAGCTGTTCCAGAGGTTAATTGTTCTAACTGTCAGGAAATTTCTCCTTAGTTCTAAGTTGCTTCTCTCCTTGATTAGTTTCCACCCATTGGTGGAATGCATACAATACAGGCAAATAATGCATACAATACAGGCAAATAAAATATATTTACTACATGAAATGTTATTGCTTCATTTAAACGTTTGAGGCAAGAAGAAGAGCCTGTATTGTAGGTAGGTAGGTAAGTAGGTAAAGGGATATAGAGAGAGAGAAATAGAAAGGGAAAGAGAAATACAGTAGGTAGGTAGGGAGAGTGTCTGTGTAGGTAGGTAGGTAGGTAGATAAAACGGGAGAGAAAGAAATAGATAGATAGATAGATAGATAGATAGATAGATAGATAGATAGATAGATAGATAGATAGATAGATAGATAGATGAAGGAAGGAAGGAAGGAAGGAAGGAAGGAAGGAAGGAAGGAAGGAAGGAAGGAAGGAAATTTCCTATACCGTGTAAGACAAATGGTTTTCCAGTCTCTTCTTAAAAACACATCCAGTGTTGGGGCATCCATAACTTCTGGTGGCAAGCTGTTCCACTGCTTCATAGTTCAAACCGGTCGGAACCGGTTCAAAACGGTCGGAACCGGTTCAAACTGGTTCAAACCGGTCGGATAAAATGGGAGAGAAAGAAATATAGTAGGTATGTAGAGGGAGGAGAGTGTGTGTGTGTGTAGGTAGGTAGGTAGAAAGATAGAGAGAGAAATAGCAAGATAGAGAAATACAGTAGGTAGGTAGGGAGAGAGAGTGTGTGTGTAGGTAGGTAGAAGGATAGAGAAATAGAAAGAGAGAGAGAAATACAATAGGTATGTAGGGGGAGAGGGAGAATGTGTGTAGGTAGAAGTGTATATATATATAGGGACCACCTTTGATGGGAAGGTAACATATTTAAAAGTCAGACGCGGGGGGCTATCCTAGGCCGGCTTGTTGGAATAAGTGCGTCTTAAGACGTTGGCGGAAGAGGCGGAGGTCCGAGGTGGTGCGAAGGTCGGGGGTAGGTCGTTCCAGAGGGCCGGGCCCGCCACAGAGAAGGCTCTTCCCCTGGGTGTCGCCAGCCGGCATTGCCCGGCCGACGGCACCCGGAGTAGGCCCGCTCTGTGGGAGCGGACCGGACGAAGAGATGTATGGGGCAGGAGGCGGTCTCGTATATAAACCTTTGAGGCAAGAAGAAGAGCCTGTATTGTAGGTAGGTAGGTAAGTAGGTAAAGGGATATATAGAGAGAGAAATAGAGAGGGAAAGAGAAATACAGTAGGTAGGTAGGGAGAGAGAGTGTCTGTGTAGGTAGGTAGGTAGGTAGGTAGGTAGATAAAACGGGAGAGAAAGAAATATAGTAGGTATGTAGGGGGAGGAGAATGTGTGTGTGTGTAGGTAGGTAGGTAGAAAGATAGAGAGAGAAATAGAAAGATAGAGAAATACAGT
>JBDLLF010000077.1:115000-117500 GCA_039707465.1 Rhabdophis nuchalis
GTTTGAAATGCCGACCCTCTCCTAACCATACCGATGGGCTTGGAATCAGTTGGCGACGTCGGTTTTCCAATACGAATTCAAGGGGGCGTCAAGAGAGATTCTGCCCGGAGACCGATGATGCTGCAGAAGGGAGAATTCCAATTGGTCCGCTGGGGCTTCCTCGCATCGTGAGAAAATATGATTCCTGCCCACGCAGGGGGTTGGACTAGAAGACCTACAAGGTCCCTTCCAACTCTGCTATTGTATTACTGTATTGTTTTATTAAGGCGCTTCTTGCCTCAAAGGTTTACATGCAATACAATAAAACAATAGCAGAGTTGGAAGGGACTTTGTAGGTCTTCTAGTCCAACCCCTTGCGTGGGCAGGAACCTTATACCATTTCAGACAAGGTAGGTAGGTAGGTAGGTAGATAGGTAGGTAGGTAGAGGGAGAAAGCAAGAAATACAATAGGTAGACAGACACTTAAAAGCAACTCTGCTATTGATTTATTGTATTGTATGTAAACCTTTGAGGCAAGAAGAGCCTTAATAAAACAATACAATAATACAATAGCAGAGTTGGAAGGGACTTTGTAGGTCTTCTAGTCCAACCCCCTGGTGTTTAGTCATGCCGGCCACATGACCACAGAGATGTCTTTGGACAGCGCTGGTTCTTCAGCTTTGTGTGTGTGTATGTATGTATGTATGTATGTGTATATTTTGAACCGGTTCCGACCGGTTTGAACTATTAAGCAGTGGAACAGCTTGCCACCAGAAGTTATGGATGCCCCAACACTGGATGTGTTTTTAAGAAGAGACTGGAAAACCATTTGTCTTACACGGTATAGGAAATTTCCTTCCTTCCTTCCTTCCTTCCTTCCTTCCTTCCTTCCTTCCTTCCTTCCTTCCTTCCTTCCTTCCTTCATCTATCTATCTATCTATCTATCTATCTATCTATCTATCTATCTATCTATCTATCTATCTATCTATCTATCTATCTATTTCTTTCTCTCCCGTTTTATCTATCTACCTACCTACCTACACAGACACTCTCCCTACCTACCTACTGTATTTCTCTTTCCCTCTCTATTTCTCTCTCTATATATCCCTTTACCTACTTACCTACCTACCTACAATACAGGCTCTTCTTCTTGCCTCAAACGTTTAAATGAAGCAATAACATTTCATGTAGTAAATATATTTTATTTGCCTGTATTGTATGCATTATTTGCCTGTATTGTATGCATTCCACCAATGGGTGGAAACTAATCAAGGAGAGAAGCAACTTAGAACTAAGAAGAAATTTCCTGACAGTTAGAACAATTAACCTCTGGAACAGCTTGCCTCCAGAAGTTGTGAATGCCCCAACCCTGGAAGATTTTAAAAAGATGTTAGATAGCCATTTGTCTGAAATGGTATAAGGTTCCTGCCCACGCAGGGGGTTGGACTAGAAGACCTACAAGGTCCCTTCCAACTCTGCTATTGTATTATTGTATTGTTTTATTAAGGCTCTTCTTGCCTCAAAGGTTTACATGCAATACAATAAAACAATAGCAGAGTTGCTTTTAAGTGTCTGTCTACCTATTGTATTTTTTGCTTTCTCCCTCTACCTACCTACCTATCTACCTACTTACCTACGTACCTTGTCTGAGAATTCCCATTGGTTCCATCATAGGAAGAAGCGCTGCGAAGAGGAGAGTTGCCCCCCATAGCCTGTACCCATGGTGAAATTCAAAATTTTCCCCTAATGTTTTGTGGGTGTGATCAATCAATCAGAATAGAGCACCCTCTCTGGTTAGGTAGGTAGGTAGGTAGGTAGAGGGACAAATCAAGAAATACAATAGGTAGACAGACACTTAAAAGCAACATATTGTATCTCAAAGAAAACATTTGCAAAAAGCAATAACATTTCATGTAGTA
This sequence comes from Rhabdophis nuchalis, assembly GCA_039707465.1. Lineage (NCBI taxonomy): Eukaryota > Metazoa > Chordata > Lepidosauria > Squamata > Natricidae > Rhabdophis > Rhabdophis nuchalis. The sequence goes on from JBDLLF010000077.1 coordinate 116,899, forward strand.
AATATATTTTATTTGCCTGTATTGTATGCATTTCACCAATGGGTGGAAACTAATCAAGGAGATAGATAGATAGATAGATAGATAGATAGATAGATAGATGGATGGATGGATGGATGGATGGATGGATGGATGGATGGATGGATGGATGGATGGATGGATGGATGGATGGATGGAGGAAGGAAGGAAGGAAGGAAGGAAGGAAGGAAGGAAGGAAGGAAGGAAGGAAGGAAGGAAGGAAGGAAGGAAGGAAGGAAATTTCTTATACCGTGTAAGACAAATGGTTTTCCAGTCTCTTCTTAAAAACACATCCAGTGTTGGGGCATCCATAACTTCTGGTGGCAAGCTGTTCCACTGCTTAATAGTTCAAACCGGTCGGAACCGGTTCAAACTGGTTCAAACCGGTCGGAACCGGTTCAAACCAGTCGGACCCGGTTCAAACTGGTTCAAACCGTTCGGAACCGGTTCAAACCAGTTCAAACCGGTCGGAACCGGTTCAAGCCGGTTCAAACCGGTCGGAACCGGTTCAAGCCGGTTAAAACCAGTCAGAACCGGTTTAAACTGGTTCAAACTGGTTGCAACTGGTCAGAACCGGTTTAAACCGG
>JBDLLF010000077.1:122500-130000 GCA_039707465.1 Rhabdophis nuchalis
CAGAAGTTGTGAATGCCCCAACCCTGGAAGATTTTAAAAAGATGTTAGATAGAAGGAAGGAAGGAAGGAAGGAAGGAAATTTCCTATACCGTGTAAGACAAATGGTTTTCCAGTCTCTTCTTAAAAACACATCCAGTGTTGGGGCATCCATAACTTCTGGTGGCAAGCTGTTCCACTGCTTAATAGTTCAAACCGGTCGGAACCGGTTCAAACTGGTCGGAACCGGTTCAAACTGGTTCAAACCGGTCGGATAAAATGGGAGAGAAAGAAATATAGTAGGTATGTAGAGGGAGGAGAATGTGTGTGTGTTTAGGTAGGTAGGTAGAAAGATAGAGAGAGAAATAGAAAGATAGAGAAATACAGTAGGTAGGTAGGGAGAAAGTGTGTGTGTGTAGGTAGGTAGAAGGATAGAGAGAGAAATAGAAAGGGAGAGAGAAATACAATAGGTATGTAGGGGGAGAGGGAGAGTGTGTGTAGGTAGAAGTGTATATATATATAGGGACCACCTTTGATGGGAAGGTAACATATTTAAAAGTCAGACGCGGGGGGCTATCCTAGGCCGGCTTGTTGGAATAAGTACGTCTTAAGACGTTGGCGGAAGAGGCGGAGGTCCGAGGTGGTGCGAAGGTCGGGGGGGTAGGTCGTTCCAGAGGGCCGGGCCCGCCACAGCGAAGGCTCTTCCCCTGGGTGTCGCCAGCCGGCATTGCCCGGCTGACAGCACCCGGAGTAGGCCCGCTCTGTGGGAGCGGACCGGACGAAGAGATGTATGGGGCAGGAGGCGGTCTCGTATATAAACCTTTGAGGCAAGAAGAAGAGCCTGTATTGTAGGTAGGTAGGTAAGTAGGTAAAGGGATATATAGAGAGAGAAATAGAGAGGGAAGGAGAAATACAGTAGGTAGGTAGGGAGAGAGAGTGTCTGTGTAGGTAGGTAGGTAGGTAGGTAGGTAGATAAAACGGGAGAGAAAGAAATATAGTAGGTATGTAGGGGGAGGAGAATGTGTGTGTGTGTAGGTAGGTAGGTAGAAAGATAGAGAGAGAAATAGAAAGATAGAGAAATACAGTAGGTAGGTAGGGAGTGTGTGTGTGTGTGTAGGTAGGTATAAGGATAGAGAGAGAAATAGAAAGAGAGAGAGAAATACAATAGGTATGTAGGGGGAGAGGGAGAATGTGTGTGTACTGTAGGTAGGTAGAAGGATGAGAGAGAAATAGAGAGAAATACAGTAGGTAGGATGGGAGAGAGAGTGTGTGTGTGTAGGTAGAAGTGTATATATATATAGGGACCACCTTTGGTGGGAAGGTAACAGCATTCTGTGTGCCTTTGGTGTTTAGTCATGCCGGCCACATGACCACAGAGATGTCTTTGGACAGCGCTGGTTCTTCAGCTTTGTGTGTGTGTGTGTATGTATGTATGTATATGTGTGTGTGTATGTATGTATGTATATATATATATATGTATGTATGTATGGATGGATGTATGGATGTGTATATATACACACACACACACAGAGAGAGAGAGAGAGAGAGAGAGAGAGAAAGTAGGGAAAGTGTGTGTGTGTGTGTGTGTGTGTGTAGTCAGGTAGGTAGAAGGATAGAGAGAGAGAGAGAGAGAAATGGAGAAATACAGTAGGTAGGTAGAAAGAGAGAGAGAGGGAGATTAGGTAGGTAGGTTGATGTTCTCAGGTTCTCCTTGTAGGTCTTCTAGTCCGACCCCCTGCGTGGGCAGGAACCTTATACCATTTCAGACAAATGGCTATCTAACATCTTTTTAAAGTCTTCCAGGGTTGGGGCATTCACAACTTCTGGAGGCAAGCTGTTCCAGAGGTTAATTGTTCTAACTGTCAGGAAATTTCTCCTTAGTTCTAAGTTGCTTCTCTCCTTGATTAGTTTCCACCCATTGGTGGAATGCATACAATACAGGCAAATAATCATACAATACAGGCAAATAAAATATATTTACTACATGAAATGTTATTGCTTCATTTAAACGTTTGAGGCAAGAAGAAGAGCCTGTATTGTAGGTAGGTAGGTAAGTAGGTAAAGGGATATAGAGAAATAGAAAGGGAAAGTGAAATACAGTAGGTAGGTAGGGAGAGTGTCTGTGTAGGTAGGTAGGTAGGTAGATAAAACGGGAGAGAAGAATAGATAGATAGATAGATAGATAGATAGATAGATAGATAGATAGATAGATAGATAGATAGATAGATAGATAGATAGATAGATAGATGAAGGAAGGAAGGAAGGAAGGAAGGAAGGAAGGAAGGAAGGAAGGAAGGAAGGAAGGAAGGAAGGAAGGAAGGAAGGAAGGAAATTTCCTATACCGTGTAAGACAAATGGTTTTCCAGTCTCTTCTTAAAAACACATCCAGTGTTGGGGCATCCATAACTTCTGGTGGCAAGCTGTTCCACTGCTTAATAGTTCAAACCGGTCGGAACCGGTTCAAACTGGTCGGAACCGGTTCAAACTGGTTCAAACCGGTCGGATAAAATGGGAGAGAAAGAAATATAGTAGGTATGTAGAGGGAGGAGAATGTGTGTGTGTTTAGGTAGGTAGGTAGAAAGATAGAGAGAGAAATAGAAAGATAGAGAAATACAGTAGGTAGGTAGGGAGAAAGTGTGTGTGTGTAGGTAGGTAGAAGGATAGAGAGAGAAATAGAAAGAGAGAGAGAAATACAATAGGTATGTAGGGGGAGAGGGAGAGTGTGTGTAGGTAGAAGTGTATATATATATATAGGGACCACCTTTGATGGGAAGGTAACATATTTAAAAGTCAGACGCGGGGGGCTATCCTAGGCCGGCTTGTTGGAATAAGTACGTCTTAAGACGTTGGCGGAAGAGGCGGAGGTCCGAGGTGGTGCGAAGGTCGGGGGGGTAGGTCGTTCCAGAGGGCCGGGCCCGCCACAGAGAAGGCTCTTCCCCTGGGTGTCGCCAGCCGGCATTGCCCGGCCGACGGCACCCGGAGTAGGCCCGCTCTGTGGGAGCGACCGGACGAAGAGATGTATGGGGCAGGAGGCGGTCTCGTATATAAACCTTTGAGGCAAGAAGAAGAGCCTCTATTGTAGGTAGGTAGGTAAGTAGGTAAAGGGATATAGAGAGAGAGAAATAGAGAGGGAAAGAGAAATACAGTAGGTAGGTAGGGAGAGAGAGTGTCTGTGTAGGTAGGTAGGTAGATAAAACGGGAGAGAAAGAAATATAGTAGGTATGTAGGGGGAGGAGAATGTGTGTGTATGTGTAAGTAGGTAGGTAGAAAGATAGAGAGAGAAATAGAAAGATAGAGAAATACAGTAGGTAGGTAGGGAGAGAGAGTGTGTGTGTAGGTAGGTAGAAGGATAGAGAGAGAAATAGAAAGAGAGAGAGAAATACAATAGGTATGTAGGGGGAGAGGGAGAATGTGTGTGTACTGTAGGTAGGTAGAAGGATGAGAGAGAAATAGAGAGAAATACAGTAGATAGGATGGGAGAGAGAGTGTGTGTGTGTAGGTAGAAGTGTATATATATATATAGGGACCACCTTTGGTGGGAAGGTAACAGCATTCTGTGTGCCTTTGGTGTTTAGTCATGCCGGCCACATGACCACAGAGATGTCTTTGGACAGCGCTGTTTCTTCAGCTTTGTGTGTGTGTGTGTATGTATGTATGTATATGTGTGTGTGTGTGTGTGTATGTATGTATGTATGTATATATATATATATGTATGTATGTATGGATGGATGTATGGATGTGTATATATATATACATACACACACACACACAGGAATCTGTTGGCAATGTCGGTTTTCCAATCCAAATTCAAGGGGGCGTAACCCTAACCCTAATTTGGTTTTTTCCCCTATAGGATTTCCCCATGTATTTCACCCGGAAGCGTAGATAGGGGTGGGTTCGAAAAGTCGACCCCCTCCTAACCATACCGATGGGCTAGGAATCCATTGGCGACATCGGTTTTCCAATCCGAATTCAAGGGGGCGTAACCCTAACCCTAATTTGGTTTTTCCCCCCATGGGATTTCCCCATGTATTTCACCTGAAGTGTAGAGGGGTGTGGGTTTGAAATGCCGACCCTCTCCTAACCATACCGATGGGCTAGGAATCCATTGGCAATGTCGGTTTTCCAATCCAAATTCAAGGGGGCGTAACCCTAACCCTAATTTGGTTTTTCCCCCTATAGGATTTCCCCATGTATTTCACCCGGAAGCGTAGAGGGGTGTGGGTTTGAAATGCCGACCCTCTCCTAACTATACCGATGGGCTAGGAATCCATTGGCGACATCGGTTTTCCAATCCTATTTCTCTCTCTATCTTTCTACCTACCTACCTACACACACACACATTCTCCTCCCCCTACATACCTACTATATTTCTTTCTCTCCCGTTTTATCTACCTACCTACCTACCTACACAGACACTCTCCCTACCTATCTACTGTATTTCTCTTTCCCTCTCTATTTCTCTCTCTCTATATCCCTTTACCTACTTACCTACCTACCTACAATACAGGCTCTTCTTCTTGCCTCAAAGGTTTAAATGAAGCAATAACATTTCATGTAGTAAATATATTTTATTTGCCTGTATTGTATGCATGATTTGCCTGTATTGTATGCATTCCACCAATGGAACAGCTTGCCTCCAGAAGTTGTGAATGCCCCAACCCTGGACGACTTTAAAAAGATGTTAGATAGCCATTTGTCTGAAATGGTATAAGGTTCCTGCCCACGCAGGGGGTTGGACTAGAAGACCTACAAGGTCCCTTCCAACTCTGCTATTGTATTATTGTATTGTTTTATTAAGGCGCTTCTTGCCTCAAAGGTTTACATGCATTATTTACCTGTATTGTATGCATTTCACCAATGGGTGGAAACTAATCAAGGAGAGAAGCAACTTAGAACTAAGGAGAAATTTCCTGACAGTTAGAACAATTAACCTCTGGAACAACTTGCCTCCGGAAGTGGTGAATGCCCCAACGCTGGAAGACTTTAAAAAGATGTTAGATAGCCATTTGTCTGAAATGGTATAAGGTTCCTGCCCACTCAAGAGGTTGGACTAGAAGACCTACAAGGAGAACCTGAGAACATCAACCTACCTACCTAATCTCCCTCTCTCTCTCTCTTTCTACCTACCTACTGTATTTCTACATTTCTCTCTTTCTCTCTCTCTCTCTCTCTATCCTTCTACCTACCTGACTACACACACACACACCCTCCCTACTTTCTGTGTGTGTGTGTGTGTGTGTGTGTGTGTGTGTGTGTATATATATATATATATATATATATATATATATATATATATATATACATACATACATACATACATACATACATACATACATACATACATACATACACACACACACACAAAGCTGAAGAACCAGCGCTGTCCAAAGACATCTCTGTGGTCATGTGGCCGGCATGACTAAACACCAGGGGGTTGGACTAGAAGACCTACAAAGTCCCTTCCAACTCTGCTATTGTATTATTGTATTGTTTTATTAAGGCTCTTCTTGCCTCAAAGGTTTACATGCAATACAATAAATCAATAGCAGAGTTGCTTTTAAGTGTCTGTCTACCTATTGTATTTCTTGCTTTCTCCCTCTACCTACCTACCTATCTACCTACCTACCTACCTACCTTGTCTGAAATGGTATAAGGTTCCTGCCCACGCAAGGGGTTGGACTAGAAGACCTACAAAGTCCCTTCCAACTCTGCTATTGTTTTATTGTATTGCATGTAAACCTTTGAGGCAAGAAGCGCCTTAATAAAACAATACAGTAATACAATAGCAGAGTTGGAAGGGACCTTGTAGGTCTTCTAGTCCAACCCCCTGCGTGGGCAGGAATCATATTTTCTCACGATGCGAGGAAGCCCCAGCGGACCAATTGGAATTCTCCCTTCTGCAGCATCATCGGTCTCCGGGCAGAGTCTCTCTTGACGCCCCCTTGAATTCGTATTGGAAAACCGACGTCGCCAACTGATTCCAAGCCCATCGGTATGGTTAGGAGAGGGTCGGCATTTCAAACCCACACCCCTCTACACTTCCAGGTGAAATACATGGGGAAATCCCATGGGGAGAAAAACCAAATTAGGTTTAGGGTTACGCCCCCTTGAATTCGGATTGGAAAACCGACGTTGCCAATGGATTCCTAGCCCATCGGTACGGTTAGGAGAGGATCGGCATTTCAAACCCACACCCCTCTACGCTTCCGGGTGAAATACATGGGGAAATCCTATAGGGGGAAAAACCAAATTAGGGTTGGGGTTACGCCCCATTGAATTCGGATTGGAAAACCGACGTTGCCAATGGATTCCTAGCCCATCGGTATGGTTAGGAGAGGGTTGGCATTTCAAACCCACACCCCTCTACACTTCCAGGTGAAATACATGGGGAAATCCCATTGGGGAAAAAACCAAATTAGGGTTAGGGTTACGCCCCCTTGAATTTGGATTGGAAAACCGACATTGCCAACGGATACCTAGCCCATCGGTATGGTTAGGAGTGGGTCGACTTTTCGAACCCACCCCTATCTACGCTTCCGGGTGAAATACATGGGGAAATCCCTTGTGGGGAAAAATACATATACATACATACATACACACACACAAAGCTGAAGAACCAGCGCTGTCCAAAGACATCTCTGTGGTCATGTGGCCGGCATGACTAAACACCAAAGGCACACAGAATGCTGTTACCTTCCCACCAAAGGTGGTCCCTATATATATATACACTTCTACCTACACACACACTCTCTCTCTCCCATCCTACCTACTGTATTTCTCTCTATTTCTCTCTCATCCTTCTACCTACCTACAGTACACACACATTCTCCCTCTCCCCCTACATACCTATTGTATTTATCTCTCTCTTTCTATTTCTCTCTCTATCCTTCTACCTACCTACAAACACACACTCTCTCCCTACCTACCTACTGTATTTCTCTATCTTTCTATTTCTCTCTCTATCTTTCTACCTACCTACCTACACACACACACACATTCTCCTCCCTCTACATACCTACTATATTTCTTTCTCTCCCATTTTATCTACCTACCTAACTACCTACCTACACAGACACTCTCTCTCCCTACCTACCTACTGTATTTCTCTTTCCCTCTCTATTTCTCTCTCTATATATCCCTTTACCTACTTACCTACCTACCTACAATACAGGCTCTTCTTCTTGCCTCAAAGGTTTAAATGAAGCAATAACATTTCATGTAGTAAATATATTTTATTTGCCTGTATTGTATGCATTCCACCAATGGGTGGAAACTAATCAAGGGGAGAAGCAACTTAGAACTACGCCTCCTAGAATTCGGATTGGAAAACCGAGGTCGCCAATGGATTCCTAGCCCATCGGTATGGTTAGGAGAGAGTCGACTTTTCAAACCCACACCCTTCTACACTTCCAGGTGAAATACATGGGGAAATCCCATAGGGGGTAAAACCAAATTAGGTTTAGGGTTACGCCCCCTTAAGTTCGGATTGGAAACCGATGTCGCCAACGGATTCCTAGCCCA
>JBDLLF010000077.1:135000-153061 GCA_039707465.1 Rhabdophis nuchalis
TTGAACCGGTTTGGACCGGTTTGAAATAGTTCCGACCAGTGCAAACCGGTACAAACCAGTCTGAACCGGTACGAACTGATACAAACCCCCCCAAAAGCCAAGAGATGTGGACCACGGACCAAAAGGGAGGCTCCTTATCTCTTAGGGTGGGCAAGAAGGTACTGGACCAAGTTGGAGCTGGGAAAAACAAGAAGAACAAGAACTCACCAATTGCCTCTATTTGGGTGGGAGATCCGGTGATGGGGCCAGATCCTGGCCAGAGACAGCACTGCTGAAGGAGTCACTGAACCCATAGACCTCCATCAGGTGCTTATTCTTCTGCTGATAGATGTGCTCATTTTGTGGGGTCTGGTAGACTGAGGTTCAGAATAGTCTTCCACAAACTGCATGTAAGCCAACACTGCAGGAGAGAGAGGATGGACACATGGACCTCAGTGAGATGCTCAAGAGAAACCTTTTCTATGTTTACAATAGCAGAGTTGGAATGGACCTTGACTCCCTCTTCTTTGTGGCAACCTCTGAGATAGCTCTATTCTGATTGATTGATCTACATTAACTCTATTCTAAGTTGCTTCTCTCCTGGGTTAGTTTCCACCCATTGCTTTTTGTTCTGCCCTCAGGTGCTTTGGAGAATAGCTTGACTCCCTCTTCTTTGTGGTAACCTCTGAGATATTAGAAGATATCTCAGATATAGATAGATAGATGGATGCATGGATGGATGGATGGATGGATGGATGGATGGATGGATGGATGGATGGATAGATAGATGAAAGAAGGAAAGAAGGAAGGGAGGGAGGACGGAAGAAAGAAAGAAAGAAAGAAAGAAAGAAAGAAAGAAAGAAAGAAAGAAAGAAAGAAAGAAAGAAAGAACGAGGAAGGAAGGAAGGAAGGAAGGAAGGAAGGAAGGAAGGAAGGAAGGAAGGAAGGAACACAGTTGGTAGGTAGGTAGAGGAAGATAGCAAGAAATACAATAGGTAGACAGATACTTAAAAGCAAAATATTGTATCTCAAAGAAAACATTTGCAAAAAGCAATAACATTTCATGTAGTAAATATATTTTATTTGCCTGTATTGTATGCATTATTTGCCTGTATTTTATGCATTCCACCAATGGGTGGAAACTAATCAAGGAGAGAAGAACTTAGAACTAAGGAGAAATTTCCTGACAGTTAGAACAATTAACCTCTGGAATAGCTTGCCTCCAGAAGTAGTGAATGCCCCAACCCTGGAAGACTTTAAAAAGATGTTAGATAGCCATTTGTCTGAAATGGTATAAGGTTCCTGCCCACGCAGGGGGTTGGACTAGAAGACCTACAAGGTCCCTTCCAACTCTGCTATTGTATTATTGTATTGTTTTATTAAGGCACTTCTTGCCTCAAAGGTTTACATGCATTATTTACCTGTATTGTATGCATTCCACCAATGGGTGGAAACTAATCAAGGAGAGAAGCAACTTAGAACTAAGGAGAAATTTCCTGACAGTTAGAACAATTAACCTCTGGAACAACTTGCCTCCGGAAGTGGTGAATGCCCCAACCCTGGAAAACTTTAAAAAGATGTTAGATAGCCATTTGTCTGAAATGGTATAAGGTTCCTGCCCACGCAGGGGGTTGGATTAGAAGACCTACAAGGTCCCTTCCAACTCTGCTATTGTATTATTGTATTGTTTTATTAAGGCTATTCTTGCCTCAAAGGTTTACATGCAATACAATAAAACAATAGCAGAGTTGCTTTTAAGTGTCTGTCTACCCGTTGTATTTCTTGCTTTCTCCCTCTACATACCTACCTGCCTACCTACCTACCTACCTTGTCTGAAATGGTATAAGGTTCCTGCCCACGCAGGGAGTTGGACTAGAAGACCTACAAGGTCCCTTCCAACTCTGCTATTGTATTATTGTATTGTTTTATTAAGGCGCTTCTTGCCTCAAAGGTTTACATGCATTATTTACCTGTATTGTATGCATTCCACCAATGGGTGGAAACTAATCAAGGAGAGAAGCAAGTTAGAACTAAGGAGAAATTTCCTGACAGTTAGAACAATTAACCTCTGGAACAGCTTGCCTCCCGAAGTGGTGAATGCCCCAACCCTGGAAGACTTTAAAAAGATGTTAGATAGCCATTTGTCTGAAATGGTATAAGGTTCCTGCCCACGCAGGGGGTTGGACTAGAAGACTTACAAGGAGAACCTGAGAACATCAACCTACCTACCTAATCTCCATCTCTCTCTCTTTCTACCTACCTACTGTATTTCTCCATTTCTCTCTCTCTCTCTCTCTCTCTATCCTTCTACCTACCTGACTACACACACACACACACACCCTACTTTCTCTCTCTCTCTCTGTCTGTGTGTATATATATATATATATATATGTTTTCGTATATACACATACATACATACATACATACATACATACATACATACATACATATATATATATATACATACATACACAACACACACACACACAAAGCTGAAGAGCCAGCGCTGTCCAAAGACATCTCTGTGGTCATGTGGCCGGCATGACTAAACACCAAAGGCACACAGAATGCTGTTACCTTCCCACCAAAGGTGGTCCCTATATATATATACACTTCTACCTACACACACACTCTCTCTCTCCCATCCTACCTACTGTATTTCTCTCTATTTCTCTCTCATCCTTCTACCTACCTACAGTACACACACATTCTCCCTCTCCCCCTACATACCTACTGTATTTCTCTCTCTTTCTATTTCTCTCTCTATCCTTCTACCTACCTACACACACACACTCTCTCCCTACCTACCTACTGTATTTCTCTATCTTTCTATTTCTCTCTCTATCTTTCTACCTACCTACCTACACACACACACATTCTCCTCCCCCTACATACCTACTATATTTCTTTCTCTCCCGTTTTATCTACCTACCTACCTACCTACCTACCTACACAGACACTCTCTCTCCTTACCTACCTACTGTATTTCTCTTTCCCTCTCTATTTCTCTCTCTCTATATCCCTTTACCTACTTACCTACCTACCTACAATACAGGCTCTTCTTCTTGCCTCAAAGGTTTATATACGAGACCGCCTCCTGCCCCATACATCTCTACGCTTCCGGGTGAAATACATGGGGAAATCCTATAGGGGGAAAAACCAAATTAGGGTTAGGGTTACGCCCCCTTGAATTCGGATTGGAAAACCGACATTGCCAATGGATTCCTAGCCCATTGGTATGGTTAGGAGAGGGTCGGCATTTCAAACCCACACCCCTCTACACTTCCAGGTGAAATACATGGGGAAATCCCATGGGGGAAAAAAACAAATTAGGGTTAGGGTTACGCCCCCTTGAATTTGGATTGGAAAACCGACATTGCCAACGGATTCCTAGCCCATCGGTATGGTTAGGAGGGGGTCGACTTTTCGAACCCACCCCTATCTACGCTTCCGGGTGAAATACATGGGGAAATTGTGTCCAGGAGTTCCTGAATCTTGAAGTACTTCTTACCAGGAGTACTGACTTCATTAGTTTCCACCCATTGCTTCTTGTTCTGCCATCAGGTGCTTTGGAGAGGTGGAAGGGACCTTGGAGGTCATCTAGTCCAACCCCGCTGCTCAAGCAGGGGACCTTATACCCTGTCAGACAAATGGTTTTCCAGTCTCTTTTTAAAAACACATCCAGTGTTGGGGCATCCATAACTTCTGGTGGCAAGCTTGGCTTGGCACGTGGCACATGGCATGTGAACCTAGAACCCAACCTAGAACTTAGAACCTAGGACCTGGAACTTTGAACTTTGAACTTTGATTTGATTTAATTTTGGCTCGTGGCTCAAAATTAAATTAAATTTTGGCTCGTGGCTCGTTGCTCGGGCATTATGGACTAGTGACTCCTTCTCAGTTATCCTCAAAGGGGAGAATCCAATATACAGTGAATTGCAAGGGCTTGAGCAGCGGGGTTGGACTAGGTGACCTCCAAGGTGCCTTCCAACTCTCCAAAACACCTGATGGCAGAACAAGAAGCAATGGGTGAACAAGAACCAATGGATTCCTCACCTATCAGTATGGTTAAGAGGGGGCTGACTTTTCCAAGCCATTAAAAGGTCATATATGTTGGCAAAAGTTCATGTAGGTCGGCAGGTGCAACTTTACAGTTGAACCAACTGAACCATGAACAATGTTTCAAATAAAGGCAGACAAGCAGGAGTCATGACCCAGCTATTTACATATAGAGCTCGTGGATGTATACACTACCTATCTACCTACCTACCTTGTCTGAAATGGTATAAGGTTCCTGCCCACGCAGGGGGTTGGACTAGAAGACCTACAAACTCCCTTTTATTGCTTTTTGTTCTGCCCTCAGGTGAGAACAAAGAGAGAATAGCTTGACTCCCTCTTCTTTGTGGCAACCTCTGAGATATTACAAGATATCACAGATATAGATAGATAGATAGATAGATAGATAGATAGATAGATAGATAGATAGATAGATAGATAGATAGATAGATAGATAGATAGATAGAAAGAAAATAAGAAAGAAAGAAAGGAAGGAAGAAAGAACGAGGAAGAAAGGAAAGAAGGAAGGAACACGGTAGGTAGGTAGGTAGGTAGGTAGAGGAAGAAAGCAAGAAATACAATAGGAATAGAGAAAGAGGGAAAAATACAATAGGTAGGTAGGTAGGTAGATAGAGAGGGGGCTCTATTCTGATTGATTGATCTACATAGCTCTATTCTGATTCTCATGTGTCACGGGCTGCGTGCCACGGGCCACGTGCCACGTGCTACGGGCCGCGTGCCACGAGCCACAGGCCACGGGCCAAGCCAAGCCAAGCCAAGCTAAGCCAAGCCAAAGTGCCTATGCACTGCAATAATTATTTATTTATTTCATTTAGGTTTTAATTTTCCTGTACACCGCCCCGAGTCCCTTCGGGGAGAGGGGGCGTTCTAGAAATTTAATAAAATAAATAAAATAAATAAATAACTATTGGAGACACAGGCAGGCACTGCAGAGCCCAGAACCGGGTTTCAGAAGATGCAACACCTGAGAAACATGGGATGTGCAGAGAAATGCAGGCTACAATCCCTAAGAGGTTTCAAAATTCAAAATTCAAATTTCAAATTAAATTTAAATTCAATTTGCAAAAAGCAATAACATTTCATGTAGTAAATATATTTTATTTGCCTGTATTGTATGCATTATTTGCCTGTATTGTATGCATTCCACCAATGGAATGCATACAACCTGAAAACATCAATCTACCTACCTAATCTCCCTCTCTCTCTCTTTCTACCTACCTACTGTATTTCTCCATTTCTCTCTCTCTCTCTCTCTCTCTCTATCCTTCTACCTACCTGACTACACACACACACACACACACACACACCCTACTTTCTCTCTCTCTCTCTCTCTCTCTCTGTGTGTGTGTGTATATATATATATATATATATACACATACATACATACATACATACATACATACATATATACATACATACACAACACACACACACACAAAGCTGAAGAGCCAGCGCTGTCCAAAGACATCTCTGTGGTCATGTGGCCGGCATGACTAAACACCAAAGGCACACAGAATGCTGTTACCTTCCCACCAAAGGTGGTCCCTATATATATATACACTTCTACCTACACACACACTCTCTCTCTCCCATCTTACCTACTGTATTTCTCTCTATTTCTCTCTCATCCTTCTACCTACCTACAGTACATACACATTCTCCCTCTCCCCCTACATACCTATTGTATTTCTCTCTCTCTTGCTATTTCTATGCGATTCCTACCGATGGGCTAGGAATCCATTGGCGACATCGGTTTTCCAATCCGAATTCAAGGGGGCGTAACCCTAACCCTAATTTGGGTTTTCCCCCCATGGGATTTCCCCATGTATTTCACCCGGAAGCGTAGATAGGGGTGGGTTCGAAAAGTCGACTCCCTCCTAACAATACCGATGGGCTAGGAATCCGTTGGCGACATCGGTTTCCAATCCGAACTTAAGGGGGCGTAACCCTAAACCTAATTTGGTTTTACCCCCTATTGGATTTCCCCATGTATTTCACCTGGAAGTGTAGAGAGCTGTGTGTTTGAAAAGTCGATCCTCTCCTAACCATATCGATGGGCTAGGAATCCATTGGCGACCTCGGTTTTCCAATCCGAATTCTAGGGGGCGTAGTTCTAAGTTGCTTCTCCCCTTGATTAGTTTCCACCCATTGGTGGAATGCATACAATACAGGCAAATAATGCATACAATACAGGCAAATAAAATATATTTACTACATGAAATGTTATTGCTTCATTTAAACCTTTGAGGCAAGAAGAAGAGCCTGTATTGTAGGTAGGTAGGTAAGTAGGTAAAGGGATATATAGAGAGAGAAATAGAGAGGGAAAGAGAAATACAGTAGGTAGGTAGGGAGAGATAGTGTCTGTGTAGGTAGGTAGTTAGGTAGGTAGATAAAATGGTAGAGAAAGAAATATAGTAGGTATGTAGGGGGAGGAGAATGTGTGTGTGTGTGTAGGTAGGTAGGTAGAAAGATAGAGAGAGAAATAGAAAGATAGAGAAATACAGTAGGTAGGTAGGGAGAGAGTGTGTGTGTGTAGGTAGGTAGAACGATAGAGAGAGAAATAGAAAGAGAGAGAGAAATACAATAGGTATTTAGGGGGAGAGGGAGAGTGTGTGTAGGTAGAAGTGTATATATATATAGGGACCACCTTTGATGGGAAGGTAACAGCATTCTGTGTGCCTTTGGTGTTTAGTCATGCCGGCCATATGACCACAGAGATGTCTTTGGACAGCGCTGGCTCTTCAGCTTTGTGTGTGTGTGTGTGTGTGTGTATGTATATATATATATGTATGTATGTATGTATGTATGTATATACACACACACACACAAACACACACACACAGAGAAAGAAAGTAGGGAGGGTGTGTGTGTGTGTGTGTGTAGTCAGGTAGTAGAAGGATAGAGAGAGAGAGAGAGAGAGAAATGGAGAAATACAGTAGGTAGGTAGAAAGAGAGAGAGAGGGAGATTAGGTAGGTAGGTTGATGTTTTCAGGTGTGTTTATTTATGTCCTGCAGAAGGAAATCGCAGACAAACCTTAAAACGTCGTTTCTGCTTGCTCAGAAAAAGTTAGAGCCTTCCGAAAGGTTGGGGGGGGGAGCCTTTGCACTCGGCAAACTTCCAAAACAGCCCATTTCTCCGTGAAAATGAGGCTGTTTTTTTTTTAAATAAAAAGCATACGTAGCCTTGGGAGGGGGGCTTGCAGAGTGAGCTGGGGGGGGGGTGAAAAATGAGCAAAAAAAAAAGCCCCGTTTACCCAGGAGACTAGGCACTCCATAAGGCTCGGCACAGCCAGTTTGGAGAAGGGGCCGGGGTTCCAGGAGGCAAAAATGTAGTAAATATATTTTATTTGCCTGTATTGTATGCATTTCACCAATGGGTGGAAACTAATCAAGGAGATAGATAGATGGATGGATGGAGGGAGGGAGGGAGGGAGGGAGGGAGGGAGGGAGGAAGGAAGGAAGGAAGGAAGGAAGGAAGGAAGGAAGGAAGGAAGGAAGGAAGGAAGGAAGGAAATTTCCTATACCGTGTAAGACAAATGGTTTTCCAGTCTCTTCTTAAAAACACATCCAGGGTTGGGGCATCCATAACTTCTGGTGGCAAGCTGTTCCACTGCTTAATAGTTCAAACCGGTCGGAACCGGTTCAATTAACCTCTGGAACAGCTTGCCTCCAGAAGTTGTGAATGCCCCAACCCTGGAAGACTTTAAAAAGATGTTAGATAGCCATTTGTCTGAAATGGTATAAGGTTCCTGCCCACGCAGGGGGTTGGACTAGAAGACCTACAAGGTCCCTTCCAACTCTGCTATTGTATTATTGTATTGTTTTATTAAGGCTCTTCTTGCCTCAAAGGTTTACATGCAATACAATAAAACAATAGCAGAGTTGCTTTTAAGTGTCTGTCTACCCGTTGTATTTCTTGCTTTCTCCCTCTACATACCTACCTGCCTACCTACCTACCTACCTTGTCTGAAATGGTATAAGGTTCCTGCCCACGCAGGGAGTTGGACTAGAAGACCTACAAGGTCCCTTCCAACTCTGCTATTGTATTATTGTATTGTTTTATTAAGGCGCTTCTTGCCTCAAAGGTTTACATGCATTATTTACCTGTATTGTATGCATTCCACCAATGGGTGGAAACTAATCAAGGAGAGAAGCAACTTAGAACTAAGGAGAAATTTCCTGACAGTTAGAACAATTAACCTCTGGAACAGCTTGCCTCCGGAAGTGGTGAATGCCCCAACCCTGGAAGACTTTAAAAAGATGTTAGATAGCCATTTGTCTGAAATGGTATAAGGTTCCTGCCCACGCAGGGGGTTGGACTAGAAGACCTACAAGGAGAACCTGAGAACATCAACCTACCTACCTAATCTCCCTCTCTCTCTCTTTCTACCTACCTACTGTATTTCTCCATTTCTCTCTCTCTCTCTATCCTTCTACCTACCTGACTAACACACACACACACACACACACCCTACTTTCTCTCTCTCTCTCTCTCTCTCTCTCTCTCTGTGTGTGTATATATATATATATATACACATACATACATACATACATATATATATATATATATATATACATACATACACACACACACACACAGAAAGCTGAAGAGCCAGCACTGTCCAAAGACATCTCTGTGGTCATGTGGCCGGCATGACTAAACACCAAAGGCACACAGAATGCTGTTACCTTCCCACCAAAGGTGGTCCCTATATATATATACACTTCTACCTACACACACACTCTCTCTCTCCCATCCTACCTACTGTATTTCTCTCTATTTCTCTCTCATCCTTCTACCTACCTACAGTACACACACATTCTCCCTCTCCCCCTACATACCTATTGTATTTCTCTCTCTCTTTCTATTTCTCTCTCATCCTTCTACCTACCTACACACACTCTCTCTCTTCCTACCTACCTACTGTATTTCTCTATCTTTCTATTTCTCTCTCTATCTTTCTACCTACCTACCTACACACACACACATTCGCCGATATCCCTTCCAACTCTGCTATTGTATTATTGTATTGTTTTATTAAGGCTCTTCTTGCCTCAAAGGTTTACATGCAATACAATAAAACAGTTCTAAGTTGCTTCTCTCCTGGATTAGTTTCCACCCATTGCTTCTTGTTCTGCCATCAGGTGTTTTGGAGAGATCAATCAATCAGAATAGAGCTAATGTAGATCAATCAATCAGAATAGAGCCCCCTCTCTATCCCTCTACTTATCTACCTACATTATTTCTCCCTTTTTATCTATTCCTCTACCTACCTACCTACCTACCTTGTCTGAAACGTGGCACGTGGCATGTGAACCTAGAACCCAACCTAGAACTTAGAACCTAGGACTTGGAACTTTGAACTTTGAACTTTGATTTGATTCAATTTTGGCTCGTGGCTCAAAATTAAATTAAATTTTGGGTCATGGCTCGTTGCTTGGGCATTATGGACTAGTGACTCCTTCTCAGTTATCCTCAAAGGGGAGGATCCAATATACAGTGAATTGCAAAGGCTTGAGCAGCGGGGTTGGACTAGATGACCTCCAAGGTGCCTTCCAACTCTCCAAAACACCTGATGGCAGAACAAGAAGCAATGGGTGAACAAGAACCAATGGATTCCTCACCTATCAGTATGGTTAAGAGGGGGCTGACTTTTCCAAGCCATTAAAAGGTCATATATGTTGGCAAAAGTTCATGTAGGTCGGCAGGTGCAACTTTACAGTTGAGCCAACTGAACCATGAACAATGTTTCAAATAAAGGCAGACAAGCAGGAGTCATGACCCAGCTATTTACATATAGAGCTCGTGGATGTATACACTACCTATCTACCTACCTACCTTGTCTGAAATGGTATAAGGTTCCTGCCCACGCAGGGGGTTGGACTAGAAGACCTACAAGGTCCCTTCCAACTCTGCTATTGTTTTATTGTATTGCATGTAAATCTTTGAGGCATGTCAATACAATAAAAGTCCCTTCGGGGATAGGGGGCGGTCTAGAAATTTAATAAATAAAATAAAATAAATAAATAACTATTAGAGACTTGCTAGCAATTCTAAGTTGCTTCTCTCCTGGATTAGTTTCCACCCATTGCTTTTAGTTCTGCCCTCAGGTGCTTTGGAGAATAGCTTGACTCCCTCTTATTTGTGGTAACTTCTGAGATATTAGAAGATATCTCAGATATAGATAGATAGATAGATAGATAGATAGATAGATAGATAGATAGATAGATAGATAGATAGATAGATGATGAAGGAAGGAAGGAAGGAAGGAAGGAAGGAAGGAAGGAAGGAAGGAAGGAAGGAAGGAAGGAAGGAAGGACGAAAGAAAGAAAGAAAGAAAGAAAGAACGAGGAAGAAAGGAAAGAAGGAAGGAACACAGTTGGTAGGTAGGTAGATAGAGGAAAAAAGCAAGAAATACTATAGGAGTAGAGAAAGAGGGAAAAATACAATAGGTAGGTAGGTAGGTAGATAGAGAGGGGGCTCTATTCTGATTGATTGATCTACATTAGCTCTATTCTGATTCTCATGTGTCACGTATCACGTGTCACGGACTGCGTGCCACGGGCCGCGTGCCACGTGCCACGGGCCGCGTGCCACGAGCCACAGGCCACGGGCCAAGCCAAGCCAAGCCAAGCCAAAGTGCCTATGCACTGCAATAATTATTTATTTATTTCATTTAGGTTTTAATTTTCCTGTACACCGCCCCGAGTCCCTTCGGGGAGAGGGTGCGTTCTAGAAATTTAATAAAATAAATAAATAACTATTGGAGACACAGGCAGGCACTGCAGAGCCCAGAACCGGGTTTCAGAAGATGCAACACCTGAGAAACATGGGATGTGCAGAGAAATGCAGGCTACAATCCCTAAGAGGTTTCAAAATTCAAAATTCAAATTTCAAATTAAATTTAAATTCAATTTGCAAAAAGCAATAACATTTCATGTAGTAAATATATTTCATTTGCCTGTATTGTATGCATTATTTGCCTGTATTGTATGCATTCCACCAATGGGTGGAAACTAATCAAGGAGAGAAGCAACTTAGAACTAAGGAGAAACTTCCTGACAGTTAGAACAATTAACCTCTGGAATAGCTTGCCTCCAGAAGTTGTGAATGCCCCAACCCTAGAAGACTTTAAAAAGATGTTAGATAGCCATTTGTCTGAAATGGTATAAGGTTCCTGCCCACGCAGGGGGTTGGACTAGAAGACCTACAAGGTCCCTTCCAACTCTGCTATTGTATTATTGTATTGTTTTATTAAGGCTCTTCTTGCCTCAAAGGTTTACATGCAATACAATAAAACAATAGCAGAGTTGCTTTTAAGTGTCTGTCTACCTATTGTATTTCTTGCTTTCTCCCTCTACCTACCTACCTATCTACCTACCTACCTACCTAACTACCTACCGTCTGAAATGGTATAAGGTTCCTGCCCACGCAGGGGATTGGACTAGAAGACCTACAAAGTCCCTTCCAACTCTGCTATTGTTTTATTGTATTGCAACTTTGGAGATCATTTAGTCCTACACCCTGCTTAAGCAGGAGACCTTGTACCAGTGGTGAAATTCAAAAATTTCCCCTAACGGTTGTGTGGGTGTGGCTTGCTGGATGGGGGGGGGGATCATGTGACTGGATGGGCATGGACAACTTCTTTTTAAACTTTTTAAAAGCATTTTTAAACTACTGGTTCTCATGAACTGGTAGTTTAAAATGCTTTAAAAAGTAAAAAAAAAAGTCTAACGATCAGCTGTGTGTAGGGCTGCCATGAACCCCCCTTAAGCTGTAGCCCCCTAAATACCGAATGTATCCCCCCTCCCAATTTCCCCCCTTCTGCCAAGAATCCCATGGTGAAGCCCGAAAGGACTCTGCCCGGAGACCGATGACGGTATGGAAGGGAGAATTCCCATTGGTTCCATCATAGGAAGAAGCGCTGCGAAGAGGAGAGGTGCCCCCCATAGCCTGTACCCGTGGTGAAATTCAAAAATTTCCCCTAACGTTCTGTGGGTGTGGCTTGCTGGGGGGATCATGTGACTGGATGGGCATGGACAACTTCTTTTTAAACTTTTTTAAAGCATTTTTAAACTACTGGTTCTCATGAACTGGTGGTTAAAAATGCTTTAAACTAAATAAAATAAATAAATAACTATTAAAGACACAGGCAGGCGCTGAAAGAGCCCAGAACGGGGTTTCAGAAGACGCAACGCCTGAGAAACACGGGATGTACAGAGAAATGCAGGCTACAACCAGCGAATCATATTTTCTCAGGAAGCGACAAAGCCCCAGCGGACCAATAGGAATTCTCCCTTCTGCAGCATCATCGGTCTCCGGGCAGAGTCTCTCTTGACTTCAGAGAAGGGAGGGAGGGCGAATATGTTCAATCTTGGAGGGTGGGGCAGCTCAAGGGGCTCCATGCCAGAGAGGGGGCTCTATTCTGATTGAAGGCGCTTCTTGCCTCAAAGGTTTACATGCAATATAATAAAACAATAGCAGAGTTGGAAGGGACTTTGTAGGTCTTCTAGTCCAACCCCCTGCGTGGGCAGGAACCTTATACCATTTCAGACAAGGTAGGTAGGTAGGTAGGTAGGTAGGTAGGTAGGTAGGTAGGTAGGTAGGTAGGTAGGTAGAGGGAGAAAGCAAGAAATACAATAGGTAGACAGACACTTAAAATCAACTCTGCTATTGTTTTATTGTATTGCATGTAAACCTTTGAGGCAAGAAGAGCCTTAATAAAACAATACAATAATACAATAGCAGAGTTGGAAGGGACCTTGTAGGTCTTCTAGTCCAACCCCCTGCGTGGGCAGGAACCTTATACCATTTCAGACAAATGGCTATCTAACATCTTTTTAAAGTCTTCCAGGGTTAGGGCATTCACAACTTCTGGAGGCAAGCTGTTCCAGAGGTTAATTGTTCTAACTGTCAGGAAATTTCTCCTTAGTTTATAAGTTGCTTCTCTCCTTGATTAGTTTCCACCCATTGGTGGAATGCATACAATACAGGCAAATAATGCATACAATACAGGCAAATAAAATATATTTACTACATGAAATGTTATTGCTTTTTGCAAATGTTTTCTTTGAGATGCAATATGTTGCTTTTAGCCAGCGGAACAGTTTTTAACCAGCGGAACAGCTTGCCACCAGAGGTTATGGATGCCCCAATCTACATTAGTGACAGAATATTTGTGTAATGAGTTCCCCCCCATAACTATCCACAGCACCACATTATGAACTAGTGACTCCTTCTCAGTTATCCTCAAAGGGGAGGATCCAATATACAGTGAATTGCAAGGGCTTGAGCAGAGGGGTTGGACTAGATGACCTCCAAGGTCATCTAGACAATAGCACAATAAATAAAACAATAGCAGAGTTGGAAGGGACTTTGTAGGTCTTCTAGTCCAACCCCCTGCGTGGGCAGGAACCTTATACCATTTCAGACAAGGTAGGTAGATAGGTAGGTAGATAGGTAGGTAGGTAGAGGGAGAAAGCAAGAAATACAATAGGTAGACAGACACTTAGAAGCAACTCTGCTATTGTTTTATTGTATTGCATGTAAACCTTTGAGGCAAGAAGAGCCTTAATAAAACAATACAATAATACAATAGCAGAGTTGGAAGGGACCTTGTAGGTCTTCTAGTCCAACCCCCTGCGTGGGCAGGAACCTTATACCATTTCAGACAAATGGCTATCTAACATCTTTTTAAAGTCTTCCAGGGTTGGGGCATTCACAACTTCTGGAGGCAAGCTGTTCCAGAGGTTAATTGTTCTAACTGTCAGGAAATTTCTCCTTAGTTCATAAGTTGCTTCTCTCATTGATTAGTTTCCACCCATTGGTGGTATGCATACAATACAGGCAAATAATGCATACAATACAGGCAAATAAAATATATTTACTACATGAAATGTTATTGCTTTTTGCAAATGTTTTATTTGAGATGCAATATGTTGCTTGCTTTTAAGTGTCTGTCTACCTATCGTATTTCTTGCTTTCTCCCTCTACCTACCTAACTACCTACCTACCTATCTACCTACCTATTGTATTGCAATACAATAAAACTATAGCAGAGTTGGAAGGGACTTTGTAGGTCTTCTAGTCCAACCCCCTGCGTGGGCAGGAACCTTATACCATTTCAGACAAGGTAGGTAGGTAGGTAGGTAGATAGGTAGGTAGGTAGATGGAGAAAGCAAGAAATACAATAGGTAGACAGACACTTAAAAGCAACTCTGCTATTGTTTTATTGTATTGCATGTAAACCTTTGAGGCAAGAAGAGCCTTAATAAAACAATACAATAATAAAATAGCAGAGTTGGAAGGGACCTTGTAGGTCTTCTAGTCCAACCCCCTGCGTGGGCAGGAACCTTATACCATTTCAGACAAATGGCTATCTAACATCTTTTTAAAGTCTTTCAGGGTTGGGGCATTCACAACTTCTGGAGGCAAGCTGTTCCAGAGGTTAATTGTTCTAACTGTCAGGAAATTTCTCCTTAGTTCTAAGTTGCTTCTCTCTTTGATTAGTTTCCACCCATTGGTGGAATGCATACAATACAGGCAAATAATGCATACAATAAAGGCAAATAAAATATATTTACTACATGAAATTTTATTGCTTTTTGCAAATGTTTTCTTTAAGATGCAATATGTTGCTTTTAGCCAGCGGAACAGCTTTTAACCAGCGGAACAGCTTGCCACCAGAGGTTATGGATGCCCCAACACTGGATGTGTTTTTAAGAAGAGACTGGAAAACCATTTGTCATACACCCAGGCAAATAAAATATATTTACTACATGAAATGTTATTGCTTTTTGCAAATGTTTTCTTTGAGATGCAATATGTTGCTTTTAGCCAGCGGAACAGCTTTTAATCAGCGGAACAGCTTGCCACCAGAAGTTATGTCTCTCCTTGATTAGTTTCCACCCATTGGTGGACTGCATAAAATACAGGCCTTATACCATTTCAGACAAGGTAGGTAGGTAGATAGGTAGTGTATACATCCACGAGCTCTATATGTAAATAGCTGGGTCATGACTCCTGCTTGTCTGCCTTTATTTGAAACATTGTTCATGGTTCAGTTGGCTCAACTGTAAAGTTGCACCTGCCGACCTACATGAACTTTTGCCAACATATATGACCTTTTAATGGCTTGGAAAAGTCAGCCCCCTCTTAACCATACTGATAGGTGAGGAATCCATTGGTTCTTGTTCACCCATTGCTTCTTGTTCTGCCATCAGGTGTTTTGGAGAGTTGGAAGGCACCTTGGAGGTCATCTAGTCCAACCCCGCTGCTCAAGCCCTTGCAATTCACTGTATATTGGATCCTCCCCTTTGAGGATAACTGAGAAGGAGTCACTAGTCCATAATGCCCGAGCAACGAGCCACGAGCCAAAATTTAATTTAATTTTGAGCCACGAGCCAAAATTAAATCAAATCAAAGTTCAAAGTTCAAAGTTCCAGGTCCTAGGTTCTAAGTTCTAGGTTGGGTTCTAGGTTCACATGCCATGTGCCACGTGCCAAGCCAAGCTTGCCACCAGAAGTTATGGATGCCCCAACACTGGATGTGTTTTTAAAAAGAGACTGGAAAACCATTTGTCTGACAGGGTATAAGGTCCCCTGCTTGAGCAGCGGGGTTGGACTAGATGACCTCCAAGTCCCTTCCACCTCTCCAAAGCACCTGATGGCAGAACAAGAAGCAATGGGTGGAAACTAATGAAGTCAGTACTCCTGGTAAGAAGTACTTCAAGATTCAGGAACTCCTGGACACAATTTCCCCATGTATTTCACCTGGAAGCGTAGATAGGGGTGGGTTCGAAAAGTCGACCCCCTCCTAACCATACCGATGGGCTAGGAATCCGTTGGCAATGACGGTTTTCCAATCCAAATTCAAGGGGCCGTAACCCTAACCCTAATTTGGTTTTTTCCCCCATGGGATTTCCCCATGTATTTCACCTGGAAGTGTAGAGGGGTGTGGGTTTGAAATGCCGACCCTCTCCTAACCATACCAATGGGCTAGGAATCCATTGGCAATGTCGGTTTTCCAATCCGAATTCAAGGGGCCGTAACCCTAACCCTAATTTGGTTTTCCCCCCTATAGGATTTCCCCATGTATTTCACCCGGAAGCGTAGATAGGGGTGGGTTCGAAAAGTCGACCCCCTCCTAACCATACCGATGGGCTAGGAATCCATTGGCGACATCGGTTTTCCAATCCGAATTCAAGGGGGCGTAACCCTAACCCTAATTTGGTTTTTCCCCCCATGGGATTTCCCCATGTATTTCACCCGGAAGCGTAGAGGGGTGTGGGTTTGAAATGCCGACCCTCGCCTAACCATACCGATGGGCTAGGAATCCATTGGCGACATCGGTTTTCCAATCCGAATTCAAGGGGGCGTAACCCTAACCCTAATTTGGGTTTCCCCCCCATGGGATTTCCCCATGTATTTCACCCGGAAGCGTAGATAGGGGTGGGTTCGAAAAGTCGACTCCCTCCTAACAATACCGATGGGCTAGGAATCCGTTGGCGACATCGGTTTCCAATCCGAACTTAAGGGGGCGTAACCCTAAACCTAATTTGGTTTTACCCCCTATGGGATTTCCCCATGTATTTCACCTGGAAGTGTAGAAGGGTGTGGGTTTGAAAAGTCGACCCTCTCCTAACCATACCGATGGGCTAGGAATCCATTGGCGACCTCGGTTTTCCAATCCGAATTCTAGGGGGCGTAGTTCTAAGTTGCTTCTCCCCTTGATTAGTTTCCACCCATTGGTGGAATGCATACAATACAGGCAAATAAAATATATTTACTACATGAAATGTTATTGCTTCATTTAAACCTTTGAGGCAAGAAGAAGAGCCTGTATTGTAGGTAGGTAGGTAAGTAGGTAAAGGGATATATAGAGAGAGAAATAGAGAGGGAAAGAGAAATACAGTAGGTAGGTAGGGAGAGAGAGTGTCTGTGTAGGTAGGTAGTTAGGTAGGTAGATAAAATGGGAGAGAAAGAAATATAGTAGGTATGTAGAGGGAGGAGAATGTGTGTGTGTGTGTAGGTAGGTAGGTAGAAAGATAGAGAGAGAAATAGAAAGATAGAGAAATACAGTAGGTAGGTAGGGAGAGAGTGTGTGTGTGTAGGTAGGTAGAAGGATAGAGAGAGAAATAGAAAGAGAGAGAGAAATACAATAGGTATGTAGGGGGAGAGGGAGAATGTGTGTGTACTGTAGGTAGGTAGAAGGATGAGAGAGAAATAGAGAGAAATACAGTAGGTAGGATGGGAGAGAGAGAGTGTGTGTGTAGGTAGAAGTGTATATATATATAGGGACCACCTTTGGTGGGAAGGTAACAGCATTCTGTGTGCCTTTGGTGTTTAGTCATGCCGGCCACATGACCACAGAGATGTCTTTGGACAGCGCTGGTTCTTCAGCTTTGTGTGTGTGTATGTATGTATGTATATGTATTTTTCCCCACAAGGGATTTCCCCATGTATTTCACCCGGAAGCGTAGATAGGGGTGGGTTCGAAAAGTCGACCCACTCCTAACCATACCGATGGGCTAGGTATCCGTTGGCAATGTCGGTTTTCCAATCCAAATTCAAGGGGGCGTAACCCTAACCCTAATTTGGTTTTTTCCCCAATGGGATTTCCCCATGTATTTCACCTAGAAGTGTAGAGGGGTGTGGGTTTGAAATGCCAACCCTCCCCTAACCATACCGATGGGCTAGGAATCCATTGGCAACGTCGGTTTTCCAATCCGAATTCAATGGGGCGTAACCCCAACCCTAATTTGGTTTTTCCCCCTATAGGATTTCCCCATGTATTTCACCCGGAAGCGTAGAGGGGTGTGGGTTTGAAATGCCGATCCTCTCCTAACCGTAACGATGGGCTAGGAATCCATTGGCAATGTCGGTTTTCCAATCCGAATTCAAGGGGGCGTAACCCTAAACCTAATTTGGTTTTTCTCCCCATGGGATTTCCCCATGTATTTCACCTGGAAGTGTAGAGGGGTGTGGGTTTGAAATGCCGACCCTC
>JBDLLF010000078.1:0-102500 GCA_039707465.1 Rhabdophis nuchalis
CTCTGATGAAGGAGGGAGCGGGTCACCCCAAACAGGGCGGCAGGGCGGTTATCTGCGGATGCAATAAGGGTGGCGCAATACTCCCGTTTGGCCACCCTTATCGCCACTAAGTAAGCCCTAATATGGGTTCTCACTAGTGTTCGGTCGGCTTCGGAGCGGGAGGATCTCCATCTGCTCTCTAGGCGTCTCTTGTGGCGTTTCATCCCCCGAAGCTCCTCAGTAAACCAATGAGCCTGGGTGATTCGTCGCCGCAAGAGAGGCCGCAAGGGCGCGACTCGGTCCAAGGCCCCCGTGGCCGCACTTAACCATGCGGCCACTAGGTCCTCAGTCGAGTCGCGGGGCAGGGTCACAGGAATTGGCCCAAGCTCCCTCTGGAACCTTTCCGGGTCCATTAGAAGCCTGGGGCGGAACCATATAGGAGTGTCCGGTTCCGCCTCCCCACGGTGAGGTGTAGCGATTGGAAAGTCCAGCCGAAGGAGAGCGTGATCTGTCCATGACAAGGGAGTGATGGCTAGATCCCCTATTCCCAGATAGCAACTCCACTGTCCCGAGACAAAGATGAAATCCAGTGTGTTTCCCCCCTCGTGAGTGGGGCCTAAAACTACCTGGGTCAGGTCCATGGCCGTCATGGAGGCCATGAACTCCCGAGCTGCTCCAGAGGCTTCGCCTGCCGACGGCAAGTTAAAGTCCCCCATGACTACTAGTCTGGGGGTCTCAACTGCCGCCTCGGCTATCACCTCTAGGAGCTCGGGCAGGGCTGTTGTTGCATAGCGAGGAGCCAGGTATACAACTAACACGCCCAACTGCCTCCCTAGGCCCCATCTCACGCAGAGAGATTCACACACGGTTGTCTGGGGGACCGTAGTCTCCTTCGGCTCAAGACCTTCCTTTACGATAATCGCCACCCCCCCCACCCCTCCCTAGGGCCCTAGGTTGATGGAAGGCATGGTAACCTGGTGGGCACATGTCCACGAGGGGTATACCCCCTTCGTGGACCTACCTACCTACCTACCTTATTATTGTATTTCTCCCCCTCTCTCTATCCCTCTACCTACCTACCTAGCTACCTATTGTATTTCTCCCCCTCTCTCTATCCCTCTCTCTATCCCTCTACCTACCTACCTACAGTATATCTCCCTCTCTCTACCTACCTACCTACCTACCTACCTACCTACCTACCTACCTACCTAGCTAGCTACCTACCTACCTACCTTATTATTGTATTTCTCCCCTCTCTCTATCCCTCTACCTACCTACCTAGCTACCTATTGTATTTCTCCCCCTCTCTCTATCCCTACCTACCTACCTAACTAATTACCTACCTACCTACATATTTACCTACCTACCTACTGTATTTCTCCCTCTCTCTATCCCTCAACCTACCTACCTACCTACCTACCTACCTACCTACCTACCGACCTACCTATTCTATTTCTCCCTCTCTCTATCCACCTACCTACCTACCTACATACCTACCTACCTTATTATTGTATTTCTCCCTCTCTCTCTATCCACCTACCTACCTACCTACCTACCTACCTACCTACCTACCTACCTACCTACCTACCTACCTACCTATTGTATTTCTCCCCCACTCTCTAGCCTCCTACCTACCTACTTACTTACCTACCTATCTACCTATCTACCTATCTACCTATCTACCTATCTACCTACCTACTGTATTTCTCCCTCTCTCTATACACCTACCTACCTACCTACCTACCTACCTACCTACCTACCTACCTACCTATCTACCTATTGTATTTCTCCATCTCTCTCTAACCCTCTACCTACCTACCTACCTACCTACTGTATTTCTCTCACTCTTTCTATCCCCTATCTATCTACCTACCTACCTACTGTATTTCTCCCTCTCTTGCTATCCCCCTACCTACCTTCCTGCCTTCCTATTGTATTTCTCCATCTCTCTCTATCCACCTACCTACCAACCTATCTTACTGTATTTCTCCCTCTCTCTATCCTTCTACCTACCTACCTACCTACCTACCTACCTACCTACCTACCTACCTACCTACCTATTGTATTTCTCCCTCTCTATATCCACCTACCTACCTACCTAGTGTATTTCTTCCTCTCTCTCTATCCACCTACCTACCTACCTACCTTCCTACCTACCTACCTACCTACCTACTGTATTTCTCTCACTCCCTCTATCCCCTATCTACCTACCTACATACCGACCTACCTACCTACCTACCTACCTACCTACCTACCTACCTACCTCACTACCTACCTAACTACTGTATTTCTCCCTCTCTTGCTATCCCCCTCCCTCCCTCCCTCCCTATTGTATTTCTCCCTCTCTCTATCCCTCGACCTCCCTCCCTCCCTCCCTCCCTCCCTCCCTCCCTCCCTCCCTCCCTCCCTACCTCCCTACCTCCCTACCTATTGTATTTCTCCCTCTCTCTCTATCCACCTACCTACCTTCCTTCCTTCCTACCTACCTACTCTATTTCTCCTTCTCTCTATCCCTCTACCTACCTACCTACCTACCTACCTACCTACCTACCTATTGTATTTCTCCCTCTCTCTCTCTATCCCTCTACCTACCTATTTACCTACTGTATTTCTCCCTCTCTCTCTATCCCTCTCTCTATCTCTCTATCCAACTACCTACCTATTGTATTTTCCCCCCTCTCTCTATCCCTCTACCTACCTATCTACAGTATTTCTTCCTCTCTCTATCTCTCTACCTACCTACCTACCTACCTACCTATTGTATTTCTCCCCCCTCTCTATCCCTCTACATACCTACCTACCTATTGTATTTCTCCCCCTCTCTCTATCCCCCTACCTACCTACCTACCTACCTACCTAACTAACTAACTACCTAACTACCTAACTACCTACCTACTGTATTTCTCTCACTCTTTCTTTCCCCTATCTATCTACCTACCTACCTACCTACCTACTGTATTTCTCCCTCTCTTGCTATCCCCCTACCTACCTACCTATCTTACTGTATTTCTCCCTCTCTCTGTCCTTCTACCTACCTACCTACCTACCTACCTACCTACCTACCTACCTACCTACCTACCTACCTATTGTATTTCTCCCTCTCTATATCCACCTACCTACCTACCTAGTGTATTTCTCCCTCTCTCTCTATCCACCTACCTACTTACCTTCCTACCTACCTACTGTATTTCTCTCTCTCTCTATCCCCTACCTACCTACCTACCTACCTACCTACCTACCTACCTACCTACCTACCTATTGTATTTCTCCCCCCTCTGTATCCCTCTACCTACCTACCTACCTACCTATTGTATTTCTCCACCTCTCTCTATCCACCTACCTACCTACCTACCTACCTACCTACCTACCTACCTACCTACCTACCGTATTTCTCCCTCTCTCTATCCCTCTACCTACCTACCTACCTACCTACCTACCTACCTACCTACCTACCTACTGTATTTCTCCCCCACTCTCTATCTCTCTACCTACCTACCTACCTGCCTATCTACCTACCTACCTATTGTATTTCTCCCTCTCTCTCTCTATCCTTCTACCTACCTACCTACCTACCTACTGTATTTCTCCCTCTCTCTCTATCCCTCTCTCTATCCCTCTACCCACCTACCTACAGTATGTCTCCCTCTCTCTATCTGTATGTCTCTCTCTCTATCCACCTACCTACCTACCTACCTACCTACCTACCTACCTACCTACCTACCTACCTACTGTATTCCTCCCCCTCTCTCTCCATCTACCTATCTACCTACCTACATAGTGTATTCCTCCCTCCCTCTATCCCTCTACCTACCTACCTACCTACCTACCTACCTACCTACCTACCTACCTACCTACCTACCTACCTACCTATTGTATTTCTCCCCCCTCTCTCTATCCCTCTACCTACCTATCTACAGTATTTCTTCCTCTCTCTATCTCTCTACCTACCTACCTACCTACCTACCTACCTACCTACCTACCTACCTACCTACCTACCTATTGTATTTCTCCCCCCTCTCTATCCCTCTACATACCTACCTACCTATTGTATTTCTCCCCCTCTCTCTATCCCCCTACCTACCTACTTACCTACCTACCTACCTACCTACCTACCTACCTACCTACCTAACTAACTAACTAACTACCTAACTACCTACCTACTGTATTTCTCCCTCTCTTGCTATCCCCCTACCTACCTTCCTGCCTTCCTATTGTATTTCTCCATCAATCTCTATCCACCTACCTACCGACCTATCTTACTGTATTTCTCCCTCTCTCTGTCCTTCTACCTACCTACCTACCTACCTACCTACCTACCTACCTACCTACCTACCTATTGTATTTCTCCCTCTCTATATCCACCTACCTACCTACCTAGTGTATTTCTCCCTCTCTCTCTATCCACCTGCCTACTTACCTTCCTACCTACCTACTGTATTTCTCTCTCTCTCTATCCCTACCTACCTACCTACCTACCTACCTACCTACCTACCTACCTACCTACCTACCTACCTACCTACCTACCTATTGTATTTCTCCCCCTCTGTATCCCTCTACCTACCTACCTACCTACCTATTGTATTTCTCCACCTCTCTCTATCCACCTACCTACCTACCTACCTACCTACCTACCTACCTACCTACCTACCTACCGTGTTTCTCCCTCTCTCTATCCCTCCACCTACCTACCTACCTACCTATCTACCTACCTACCTACCTACCTACCTACCTACCTACCTACCTACCTATTGTATTTCTCCCTCTCTCTCTCTATCCTTCTACCTACCTACCTACCTACCTACCTACCTACTGTATTTCTCCCTCTCTCTCTATCCCTTTCTCTATCCCTCTACCCACCTACCTACAGTATGTCTCCCTCTCTCTATCTGTATGTCTCTCTTCTATCCACCTACCTACCTTCATACCTATTGTATTTCTCCCCCTCTCTCTATCCACCTACCTTCCTTCCTTCCTTCCTACCTACCTACCTACCTACCTACCTACCTACCTACCTACCTACCTACCTACCTTCTGTATTTCTCCCTCTCTCTACTCCTCTACCTGCCTAATTACGTACCTACCTGTTGTATTTCTCCCCCTCTCTTTATCCCTCTACCTACCTACCTACCTACCTACCTACCTACCTACCTACCTACCTACCTACCTACTGTATTTCTCCCTCTCTCTCTCCATCTACCTATCTACCTACCTACATAATGTATTTCTCCCTCTCTCTATCCCTCTACCTACCTACCCACCTACCTATTGTATTTCTCCCCCCTCTCTCTATCCCTCTACCTACCTACCTACCTACCTACCTACCTACCTACCTACCTACCTACCTACCTACCTACCTACCTATTGTATTTATCCCCCCTCTCTCTATCCACCTACCTACCTACCTACCTACCTACCTACCTACCTACCTACCTACCTACCTACCTACTGTATTTCTCCCCACTCTCTATCCCTCTACCTACCTACCTACCTACCTACTGTATTTCTCCCTCTCTCTCTATGCCTTTCTCTATCCATGTACCCACCTACCTACCTATTGTATTTCTCCCCCCATCTCTATCCCTCTACCTAACTACCTACAGTATTTCTCCCTCTCTCTATACCTCTACCTACCTACCTACCTACCTACCTACCTACCTACCTACCTACCTACCTACGTACCTACTGTATTTCTCCCTCTCTCTCTATACACCTACCTACCTACCTACCTATTGTATTTTCCCCCTCTCTCTATCCTCCTACCAACCTAACTACCTACCTACCTACTTACCTAACTACCTACCTACCTAGCTACATACCTACTGTATTTCTCCCTCTCTCTATCCCTCTACCTACCTACCTACCTACTGTATTTTTCCCTCTCTCTCTTTCCACCTACCAACCTACCTTCCTATTGTACTTCTCCCTCTCTCTATCCTTGTCCCTACCTACCAACCTATTGTATTTCTCCCCCTCTCTCTATCCCCTACCTACCTACCTACCTACTGTATTTCTCTCACTCCCTCTATCCCCTATCTACCTACCTACATACCTACCTACCTACCTACCTACCTACCTCACTACCTACCTAACTACTGCATTTCTCCCTCTCTGGCTATCCCCCTCCCTCCCTCCCTCCCTCCCTCCCTATTGTATTTCTCCCTCTCTCTAACCCTCGACCTCCCTCCCTCCCTCCCTCCCTCCCTCCCTCCCTACCTACCTACCTACCTACCTACCTAACTAACTAACTAACTAACTAACTAACTACCTAACTACCTACCTACTGTATTTCTCTCACTCTTTCTTTCCCCTATCTATCTACCTACCTACCTACCTACTGTATTTCTCCCTCTCTTGCTATCCCCCTACCTACCTTCCTGCCTTCCTATTGTATTTCTCCATCAATCTCTATCCACCTACCTACCGACCTATCTTACTGTATTTCTCCCTCTCTCTGTCCTTCTACCTACCTACCTACCTACCTACCTACCTACCTACCTACCTACCTACCTACCTACCTACCTACCTATTGTATTTCTCCCTCTCTATATCCACCTACCTACCTACCTACCTAGTGTATTTCTCCCTCTCTCTCTATCCACCTGCCTACTTACCTTCCTACCTACCTACTGTATTTCTCTCTCTCTCTATCCCCTACCTACCTACCTACCTACCTACCTACCTACCTACCTACCTACCTACCTACCTACCTACCTACTGTATTTCTCCCTCTCTCTCTCCATCTACCTATCTACCTACCTACATAATGTATTTCTCCGTCTCTCTATCCCTCTACCTACCTACCCACCTACCTATTGTATTTCTCCCCCCTCTCTCTATCCCTCTACCTACCTACCTACCTACCTACCTACCTACCTACCTACCTACCTACCTATTGTATTTATCCCCCCTCTCTCTATCCACCTACCTACCTACCTACCTACCTACCTCACTACCTACCTAACTACTGCATTTCTCCTCTCTGGCTATCCCCCTCCCTCCCTCCCTCCCTCCCTATTGTATTTCTCCCTCTCTCTAACCCTCGACCTCCCTCCCTCCCTCCCTCCCTCCCTACCTACCTACCTACCTACCTACCTACCTACCTACCTACCTACCTACCTACCTACCTACCTACCTACCTACCTACCTACCTACCTACCTACCTAATTAACTAACTAACTAACTAACTAACTAACTACCTAACTACCTACCTACTGTATTTCTCTCTCTCTCTATCCCCTACCTACCTACCTACCTACCTACCTACCTACCTACCTACCTACCTACCTACCTACCTACCTACCTACCTATTGTATTTCTCCCCCCTCTGTATCCCTCTACCTACCTACCTACCACCTGCCTACTTACCTTCCTACCTACCTACTGTATTTCTCTCTCTCTCTATCCCCTACCTACTTACCTACCTACCTACCTACCTACCTACCTACCTATTGTATTTCTCCCCCCTCTGTATCCCTCTACCTACCACTAGGGGGGGGGGGGACTTGTGTAGTACCTACTCTCTATCCACCTACCTACCTACCTACCTACCTACTACCTACCTACCTACCTACCTACCTACTGTATTTCTCCCCTCTCTCTCCATCTACCTATCTACCTACCTACATACTGTATTTCTCCGTCTCTCTATCCCTCTACCTACCTACCCACCTACCTATTGTATTTCTCCCCCCTCTCTCTATCCCTCTACCTACCTACCTACCTACCTACCTACCTACCTACCTACCTACCTACCTACCTACCTATTGTATTTATCCCCCCTCTCTCTATCCACCTACCTACCTACCTACCTACCTACCTACCTACCTACCTACCTACCTACCTACTGTATTCCTCCCTCTCTCTCTCCATCTTCCTATCTACCTACCTACATAGTGTATTCCTCCCTCCCTCTATCCCTCTACCTACCTACCTACCTACCTACCTACCTACCTACCTACCTACCTACCTACCTACTGTATTTCTCCCTCTCTCTCTCCATCTACCTATCTACCTACCTACATAATGTATTTCTCCCTCTCTCTATCCCTCTACCTACCTACCTACCTACCTACCTACCTACCTACCTACCTATTGTATTTCTCCCCCTCTCTCTCTATCCCTCTACCTACCTATTTACCTACTGTATTTCTCCCTCTCTCTCTATCCCTCTCTCTATCCCTCTATCCAACTACCTACCTATTGTATTTCTCCCCCCTCTCTCTATCCCTCTACCTACCTATCTACAGTATTTCTTCCTCTCTCTATCTCTCTACCTACCTACCTACCTACCTACCTACCTACCTACCTACCTACCTACCTATTGTATTTCTCCCCCCTCTCTCTATCCCTCTACCTACCTATCTACAGTATTTCTTCCTCTCTCTATCCCTCTACCTACCTACCTACCTACCTACCTACCTACCTACCTACCTACCTACCTACCTACCTAACTAACTAACTAACTAACTACCTAACTACCTACCTACTGTATTTCTCTCACTCTTTCTTTCCCCTATCTATCTACCTACCTACCTACCTACTGTATTTCTCCCTCTCTTGCTATCCCCCTACCTAACTTCCTGCCTTCCTATTGTATTTCTCCATCAATCTCTATCCACCTACCTACCGACCTATCTTACTGTATTTCTCCCTCTCTCTGTCCTTCTACCTACCTACCTACCTACCTACCTACCTACCTACCTACCTACTGTATTTCTCCCTCTCTCTCTCCATCTACCTATCTACCTACCTACATAATGTATTTCTCCCTCTCTCTATCCCTCTACCTACCTACCCACCTACCTATTGTATTTCTCCCCCCTCTCTCTATCCCTCTACCTACCTACCTACCTACCTACCTACCTACCTACCTACCTACCTACCTACCTATTGTATTTATCCCCCCTCTCTCTATCCACCTACCTACCTACCTACCTACCTACCTACCTACCCACCTACCTACTGTATTTCTCCCCACTCTCTATCCCTCTACCTACCTACCTACCTACCTACTGTATTTCTCCCTCTCTATGCCTTTCTCTATCCATGTACCCACCTACCTACCTATTGTATTTCTCCCCCCATCTCTATCCCTCTACCTAACTACCTACAGTATTTCTCCCTCTCTCTATACCTCTACCTACCTACCTACCTACCTACCTACCTACCTACCTACCTACCCCCTACCTACGTACCTACTGTATTTCTCCCTCTCTCTCTATACACCTACCTACCTACCTACCTATTGTATTTTCCCCCTCTCTCTATCCTCCTACCAACCTAACTACCTACCTACCTACTTACCTAACTACCTACCTACCTATCTACATACCTACTGTATTTCTCCCTCTCTCTATCCCTCTACCTACCTACCTACCTACCTACCTACCTACTGTATTTTTCCCTCTCTCTCTTTCCACCTACCAACCTACCTTCCTATTGTACTTCTCCCTCTCTCTATCCTTGTCCCTACCTACCAACCTATTGTATTTCTCCCCCTCTCTCTATCCCCTACCTACCTACCTACCTACTGTATTTCTCTCACTCCCTCTATCCCCTATCTACCTACCTACCTACATACATACATACCTACCTACCTACCTACCTACCTACCTACCTACCTACCTCACTACCTACCTAACTACTGCATTTCTCCCTCTCTGGCTATCCCCCTCCCCCCCTCCCTCCCTCCCTCCCTATTGTATTTCTCCCTCTCTCTAACCCTCGACCTCCCTCCCTCCCTCCCTCCCTCCCTCCCCCTCCCTACCTACCTACCTACCTACCTAACTAACTAACTAACTAACTAACTAACTAACTAACTAACTAACTAACTACCTAACTACCTACCTACTGTATTTCTCTCACTCTTTCTTTCCCCTATCTATCTACCTACCTACCTACCTACTGTATTTCTCCCTCTCTTGCTATCCCCCTACCTACCTTCCTGCCTTCCTATTGTATTTCTCCCTCTCTCTATCCACCTACCTACCTACCTACCTACCTACCTACCTACCTACCTACCTACCTATTGTATTTCTCCCCTCTCTATATCCACCTACCTACCTACCTAGTGTATTTCTCCCTCTCTCTCTATCCACCTGCCTACTTACCTTCCTACCTACCTACTGTATTTCTCTCTCTCTCTATCCCCTACCTACCTACCTACCTACCTACCTACCTACCTACCTACCTATTGTATTTCTCCCCCCTCTGTATCCCTCTACCTACCTACCTACCTACCTATTGCATTTCTCCACCTCTCTCTATCCACCTACCTACCTACCTACCTACCTACCTACCTACCTACCTACCTACTGTATTTCTCCCTCTCTCTCTCCATTTACCTATCTACCTACCTACACAATGTATTTCTCCCTCTCTCTATCCCTCTACCTACCTACCCACCTACCTATTGTATTTCTCCCCCCTCTCTCTATCCCTCTACCTACCTACCTACCTACCTACCTACCTACCTACCTACCTACCTATTGTATTTATCCCCCCTCTCTCTATCCACCTACCTACCTACCTACCTACCTACCTACTGTATTCCTCCCCCTCTCTCTCCATCTACCTATCTACCTACCTACATAGTGTATTCCTCCCTCCCTCTATCCCTCTACCTACCTACCTACCTACCTACCTACCTACCTACCTACCTACCTACCTACCTACCTACCTACCTACTGTAATTTCTCCCTCTCTCTCTCCATCTACCTATCTACCTACCTACATAATGTATTTCTCCCTCACCCTCTCTCTATCCCTCTACCTACCTACCCACCTACCTATTGTATTTCTCCCCCCTCTCTCTATCCCTCTACCTACCTACCTACCTACCTACCTACCTACCTACCTACCTACCTACCTACCTATTGTATTTATCCCCCCTCTCTCTATCCACCTACCTACCTACCTACCTACCTACCTACCTACCTACCTACCTACCTACTGTATTTCTCCCCACTCTCTATCCCTCTACCTACCTACCTACCTACCTACCTACTGTATTTCTCCCTCTCTCTCTATGCCTTTCTCTATCCATGTACCCACCTACCTACCTATTGTATTTCTCCCCCCATCTCTATCCCTCTACCTAACTACCTACAGTATTTCTCCCTCTCTCTATACCTCTACCTACCTACCTACCTACCTACCTACCTACCTACCTACCTACCTACTGTATTTCTCCCTGTCTCTCTATACACCTACCTACCTACCTACCTATTGTATTTTCCCCCTCTCTCTATCTTCCTACCAACCTAACTACCTACCTACCTACTTACCTAACTACCTACCTACCTAGCTACATACCTACTGTATTTCTCCCTCTCTCTATCCCTCTACCTACCTACCTACCTACCTACTGTATTTTTCCCTCTCTCTCTTTCCACCTACCTACCTACCTACCTACCTACCTACCTACCTACCTACCTACCTACCTACCTACCTACCTCACTACCTACCTAACTACTGCATTTCTCCCCTCTCTGGCTATCCCCCTCCCTCCCTCCCTCCCTCCCTATTGTATTTCTCCCTCTCTCTATCCCTCGACCTCCCTCCCTCCCTACCTCCCTACCTCCCTACCTATTGTATTTCTCCCTCTCTCTCTATCCACCTACCTACCTTCCTTCCTTCCTACCTACCTACTCTATTTCTCCTTCTCTCTATCCCTCTACCTACCTACCTACCTACCTACCTACCTACCTACCTACCTACCTATTGTATTTCTCCCTCTCTCTCTCTATCCCTCTACCTACCTACCTACCTATTGTATTTCTCCCCCACTCTCTAGCCTCCTACCTACCTACTTACTTACCTAACTACCTATCTACCTATCTACCTACCTACTGTATTTCTCCCTCTCTCTATACACCTACCTACCTACCTACCTACCTACCTACCTACCTACCTACCTACCTATCTACCTATTGTATTTCTCCATCTCTCTCTAACCCTCTACCTACCTACCTACCTACCTACTGTATTTCTCTCACTCTTTCTATCCCCTATCTATCTACCTACCTACCTACCTACTGTATTTCTCCCCCCCCTCTCTCTATCCCCCTACCTACCTACCTACCTACAGTATTTGTCCCCCCTCTCTCTCTCTATCCACCTACCTACCTACATGCCTGCCTACCTATCTACCTACCTACTGTATTTCTCACCTCTTTATCCCTCTACCTGCCTACCTGCCTGCCTGCCTACCTACCCACCTGTCTACCTACCTACCTGCCTACCTACCTAACTACCTAACTACCTACATACCTACCTACCTACCTACCTACCTACCTACCTACCTACTGTATTTCTCACCTCTTTATCCCTCTACCTGCCTATCTGCCTGCCTACCTGCCCAGCCTACCTACGTACCTGTCTATCTACCTACCTACCTACCTACCTACCTACCTACCACCACTACCTACCTTCATTTTTTTTAAAT
Organism: Rhabdophis nuchalis; assembly: GCA_039707465.1. NCBI lineage: Eukaryota > Metazoa > Chordata > Lepidosauria > Squamata > Natricidae > Rhabdophis > Rhabdophis nuchalis. The sequence goes on from JBDLLF010000078.1 coordinate 12,425, forward strand.
TAAATTTATACCCCACCCTTCTCCTTGTTAGGACCCAGGGCGGCGCACAGGCATTATTTAAAAATACAAAATACAATAAATATCAATTAAAATGTATTAAATTAATAAACCCGTGCTAAAACCCAATATTAAAACCCTTACCAAATTATAAATTTTTCTTTAAAAAGTCAGAAACGGGGGGCTATCCTATGCCGGCTTGTGAAATAAATACGTCTTAAGACGTTGGCGGAAGAGGCGGAGGTCCGAGATAGTACGAAGGTCGGGGGGTAGGTCGTTCCAGAGGGCTGGGCCCGCCACAGAGAAGGCCTTTCCCCTGGGTGTCGCCAACCGGCATTGCCCCGCCGACGGCATCCGAAGAAGACACTCTCTGTGGGAGCGGATAAGACGAAGGGATGTATGGGGCAGGAGGCGGTCTCGTATATAGCTAGGCCCCAAGCCATGGAGCGATTTAAAGATGGTCGTCAATACCTTGAAGCGCACTCGAAAGGCCACAGGCAGCCAGTGCAGCTCGCGCAGGAGAGGTGTTACGTGGTTTTGCTTGAGGCACCCATAATCACCCGCGCGGCCGCATTCTGTACTAACTGTAGCTTTCGAGTGCACCTCAAGGGGAGCCCATGTAGAGAGCGTTACAGTAATCCAGCCGAGACGTCACAAGCGCTTGAGTGACTGTGCGAAGGGCTCCCCGGTCCAGTAAGGGGCGCAACTGGCGTATCAGGCGTACCTGATAGAACGCCCCCCTGGCCACGGCCGCCACATGGTCCTCCATGGACAGCCGGGAATGCAGGAGGACGCCCAAGTTGCACGCCCTCTCCACGGGGGCCAGTTGTTCGCCCCCAATGGCCAGTGTTGGACTTATCTGGCTGAACCGGGGTGCCGGAAACCACAGCCACTCGGTCTTGGACGGGTTGAGCTTGAGTTTGTTACTACCCATCCAGATCCGTACGGCCTCCAGACACCGGGACAGGCACCTCGACGGCATCGTTGGGGTGGTTTGGGGTGGATATGTACAACTGAGTGTCATCAGCGTACAGATGGTATTCCACCCCAAAACCACGGATGATCTCGCCCAGCGGCTTCATGTAGGTGTTGAACAGGAGTGGCGAGAGGACCGACCCCTGAAGAACCCCACATGTGAGGGGCCTCAGGGACGACCTCTGACCTCCTGCCAACACCCATTGCGACCAACCAGAGAGGTAGGACGAGAACCACCGTAAAACGGTGCCTCTCAGCCCCAACCCCCCCAATCGGTGCAATAAGATACCATGGTCGATGGTATCAAAAGCTGCTGAGAGATCTAATAGGACAAGGATAGAGGAACAGCCTCTATCCCGTGCCCTCCAGAGATCATCCACCAACGCGACCAATGCCGTCTCAGTGCTGTGACCGGGCCGGAAGCCGGACTGGTGCGGGTCTAGATAATCAACTTCCTCCAGATGTCGGGGAAACTGTTGAGCCACCACACTCTCGACAACCTTCACTAAAAAGTGAAGGTTGGAGATGGGACGATAGTTCTCTAATAAAGCTGGGTCCAGGGATGGCTTCATGAGGAGGGGCCTCACCACCGCCTCTTTCAAGACGGTCGGCAAGGACCCCTCACTCAGAGATGAATTCACAATACCCTGGAGCTAGCCTCGTGTCACCTCCCAGGATGCCAGTACAAGCCAGGAGGGGCACGGGTCCAATAAACATGTGGTGGCTCTAAGGTTCCTCCGCAACCTGTCCATATCCTCGGTAGTAACAAAGTCGAACTCCTCCCAAGGTGTTATCTCAAGTCCAGCACCGGACACCTCAACCGGACCACTAGTGGAGGGCAGCTCGTTCCGAATCTGAGTGATTTTGTCCTGCAGAAAAACTCCAAATTCCTCTGCTCGACCCTGCAGAGGGGCTTCCCGCGGCCTCAAATGCAAGAGGGAGCGGGTCACCCCAAACAGGGCGGCAGGGCGGTTTTCCGCGGACCCGATAAGGGTGGCACAATACTCACGTTTGGCCACTCTTAGCGCCACTAAGTAAGTCCTAATATGGTCTCTCACTAGTGTTCGGTCAGCTTCGGATCGAGAAGATCTCCACCTACTCTCTAGGCGTCTCTTGCGGCGTTTCATCTCCCGAAGCTCCTCGGTAAACCAAGGAGCCTGGTTGACTCGACGCCGCATGAGAGGCCGCAAGGGCGCGACTCGGTCCAAGGCCCCCGTGGCCGTACTATACCATGCGGCCACTAGATCCTCAGTCGAGCCGTGGGACAGGGACACAGGTACTGGCCCAAGCTCCCTCTGGAACCTTTCCGGGTCCATCAGGCGCCTGGGGCGGAACCAACTCGATGTCTCCGGTTCCGCCTCCCCCGCGGTGGGGTGTGACGGTTGGAAAGTCTATCCGAAGGAGAGAGTGATCTGTCCATGACAAGGGTAAGATGGCTAAATCCCCTGTTCCGAGATCACTAATCCAGTGTCCAGAGACAAAAATCAGATCCAGCGTGTGTCCTCCCTCGTGAGTGGGGCCCTGAACTACTTGGGTCAGGTCCATGGCCGTCATGGAAGCCATGAACTCCCGAGCTGCCTCGGATGTTTCGCCCGCCGATGGCAGGTTAAAGTCCCCCATGACCATGAGTCTGGGGGTCTCCACCGCCATCGCGGCGATCACCTCGAGTAGCTCGGGCAGGGCTGCTGTTACATAGCGGGTAGCCAGGTATACAACCAGCAAGTCCAACTGCCTCCCTAGGCCCCACTTCACGAAGAGGGACTCACAGCCGGTCGTCTGAGGCACAGTGGTCTCCTTCGGCTCCAGAATTTCCTTAACGAAAACCGCCACCCCCCCACCCCTGCCTAGGGTCCTAGGTTGATGAAATGCACGGTAACCTGGTGGGCACATTTCCACGAGGGGTAGACCCCCCTCGGGGCCCAACCAGGTCTCCGTAATTCCCACCAGGTCCGGGTCCCCTCTGACACATGGTCATTTATGAGGCGGGCTTTGTTCACCACGGACCTGGCGTTGCCGAACATCAACCTAGGGCCCCGGCTCTGTAATCCCTGACCGCCTAGCCCACGAGTGGAGCACAGGGGGTTGGGGCAAGCGATCGCTTGTAGCCAGCGACCGCGAGCCCCCAACCCACGATGGACATCCTGTCTCCCACCGCCCCTGCCCCTCCCTAAGACCAACCGAATGGGACGGCCCTCAACAGAGACGACCCCTGATCATACCTACCTACCTACTCTATTTCTCCCTCATTCGCTCTCTATCCCCCTACCTACCTGCCTGCCTACCTGCCAGACTACCTACGTACCTGTCTGCCTACCTACCTACCTACCTACCTACAAACATACCAACCTACTCTATTTCTCCCTCGCTCGCTCTCTATCCCCCTACCTACCTACCTACCTACCTACCCACCTACCTACCTAACTACCAACCTAACTACCTACTGTATTTCTCCCCCTCACTCTCTATCCCCCTACCTACCTACTTACCTCCCTCCTACCTACCTACCTACCCTATTTCTCCCTCTCTCTCTATCCCTTTACCTACCTACCTACCTACCTACCTACCTACCTACTGTATTTCTCCCTCTCTCGCTATCCACCTACCTACCTACCTACCTACCTACCTACCTACCTACCTACCCACCTACCTACCTACCTACCTACCTACTGCATTTCTCCCTCCCTCTCTCTCTATATCCCTCTACCTTACTACCTACCTCCTGTATTTCTACCTCTCTCTCAATCCCTCTAACTACCTACCTACCTACTGTATTTCTCCCTCTCTCGCTATCCCGCTACCTACCTACCTACCTACTGTATTTCTCACTCTCTCTCTATCCCTCTACCTACCTACCTACCTACCTACCTACCTACCTACCTACCTACTGTATTTCTCCCTCTCTCTATATATATATCCCTCTACCAACATACCTACCTACTGTATTTCTCCCTCTCTCTATCCCTCTACCTACCTACCTACCTACCTACCTACCTACTACCTACCTACCTACCTACCTACCTATCCACCTACTTTATTTCTCCCTCTGTCTCTATCCCTTAACCTTCTACCTACCTACTGTATTTCTCCCTCTCTCCCTATCTCGCTACCTACCTACCTACCTACTGTATTTCTCACTCTCTCTCTATCCGTCTACCTACCTACCTACCTACTGTATTTCTCCTTCTCTATCTTTCACTCTACCTACCTACCTACCTACATACTGTATTTCTCCCTCTTTCTCTATCTTTCTACCTACCTACCTACCTACCTACTGTATTTCTCCCTCTCTCCCTCTACCTACCTACCTACCTACCTACTGAATTTCTCACTCTCTCTCTATCCCCTACCTACCTACCTACCCACCTACCTACCTACCTATTTTATTTGTCCCTCTCTCTCTATCCCTCTACCTGCCTACCTACTGTATTTCTCACTCTCTCTATATCCCTCTACCTACCTACCTACCTACCTACCTACCTACCTACCTACCTACCTACCTACCTACTTATTTCTCCCTCTGTCTCGATCCCTTTACCTACCTACCTACATACTGTATTTCTCGCTCTCTCGCTATCCCGTTACCTACCCACTGTATTTCCTCCTCTCTCTCTATCCCTCTACCTACCTATCCACCTACTTTATTTCTCCCTCTCTCTCTATCCCTTTACATACCTACCTACCTACTGTATTTCTCCCTCTCTCGCTATCCCGCTACCTACCTACCCACCTACTTAATTTCTCACTCTCTCTCTATCCCCCTACCTACCTACCCACCTACCTACCTACCTATTTTATTTGTCCCTCTCTCTCTATTCCTCTACATACCTCCCTACCTACTGCATTTCTCCCTCTCTCTCCATCCCCCTACCTACCTACCTACCTACCTACCTACTTTATTTCTCCCTCTCTCGCTATCCCGCTACCTACCTACCTACCTACTGTATTTCTCCCTCCCTCTCTCTATCCCTCTATCTACCTACCTACCTACCTACTGTATTTCTCCCTCTCTCACTATCCCGCTACCTACCTACCTACCTACTGTATTTCTCACTCTCTCTCTATCCCTCTACCTACCTACCTACCTACCTACTGTATTTCTCCTTCTCTATCTTTCACTCTACCTACCTACCTACCTACTGTATTTCTCCCTCTCTCTCTATCTTTCTACCTACCTACCTACCTACTGTATTTCTCCCTGTCTCCCTCTACCTACCTACCTACATACATACATACATACATACTGTATTTCTCCCTCTCTCTCTATCCCTTTACATACCTACCTACCTACAGTATTTCTCCCTCTCTCCCTCTACCTTCCTACCTACCTACCTACCTACATACATACATACCTACCTACCTACTGTATTTCTCCCTCTACCTCTTTCACTCTACCTACCTACTGTATTTCTCCCTCTCTGTCTATCCCTTTACCTACCTACAGTATTTCTCCCTCTCTGCCTCTGCCTCTACCTTCCTACCTACCTACTGTATTTCTCCCTCCCTCTCTCTATCCCTCTATCTACCTACCTACCTACCTACTGTATTTCTCCCTCTCTCGCTATCCTACCTACCTACCTACTGTATTTCTCCCTGTCTCCCTCTACCTACCTACCTACCTACCTACCTACCTACCTACCTACCTACCTACCTACATACATACATACATACATACATACATACATACATACATACTGTATTTCTCCCTCTCTCTCTATCCCTTTACATACCTACCTACCTACAGTATTTCTCCCTCTCTCCCTCTACCTTCCTACCTACCTACTGTATTTCTCCCTCCCTCGCTCTCTATATATCTCGACCTACCTACCTACCTACTGTATTTCTCCCTCTCTCTCTTACTCTCTACCTACCTACCTACCTACCTACCTACTGTATTTCTCCCTCTACCTCTTTCACCCTACCTACCTACTGTATTTCTCCCTCTCTGTCTATCCCTTTACCTACCTACCTACCTACAGTATTTCTCCCTCTCTGCCTCTACCTTCCTACCTACCTACTGTATTTCTCCCTCCCTCTCCCTCTCTCCCTCTAACTACCTACCTACCTACCTACAGTATTTCTCCCTCTCTCTCTATCCCTCTACCTAACTACCAACCTACTGTATTTCTCCCTCTCCCTCTATCCCCCTACCTACATACCTACCTACCTACTGTATTTCTACCTCTCTCTCTATCCCTCTACCTACCTACCTACCTACCTATCCACCTACTTTATTTCTCCCTCTCTCTCTATCCCTTTACCTACCTACCTACCTACTGTATTTCTCACTCTCTCCCTATCCCTCTACCTACCTACCTACCTACCTACCTACCTACCTACCTACCTACCTACCTACCTACCTTCCTACCTACCTACTGTATTTCTCCCTCCCTCGCTCTCTATATATCTCGACCTACCTACCTACCTACTGTATTTCTCCCTCTCTCTCTTACTCTCTACCTACCTACCTACCTACCTACCTACCTACTGTATTTCTCCCTCTACCTCTTTCACCCTACCTACCTACTGTATTTCTCCCTCTCTGTCTATCCCTTTACCTACCTACCTACCTACAGTATTTCTCCCTCTCTGCCTCTACCTTCCTACCTACCTACTGTATTTCTCCCTCTCTCTCCCTCTCTCCCTCTAACTACCTACCTACCTACCTACAGTATTTCTCCCTCTCTCTCTATCCCTCTACCTAACTACCAACCTACTGTATTTCTCCCTCTCTCTCTATCCCCCTACCTACATACCTACCTACCTACTGTATTTCTACCTCTCTCTCTATCCCTCTACCTACCTACCTACCTATCCACCTACTTTATTTCTCCCTCTCTCTCTATCCCTTTACCTACCTACCTACCTACTGTATTTCTCACTCTCTCCCTATCCCTCTACCTACCTACCTACCTACCTACCTACCTACCTACCTACCTACCTACTGTATTTCTCACACTCTCTCTATATATATCCCTCTACCAACCTACCTACCTACTGTATTTCTCCCTCTCTATCTATCCCTCTACCTAACTACCAACCTACTGTATTTCTCCCTCTCTCTCTATCCCCCTACCTACATACCTACCTACCTACTGCATTTCTCCCTCCCTCTCTCTATATATCCCTCTACCTACCTACCTACCTACTGTATTTCTCCCTCTCTCTCTATCCCTCTACCTACCTATCCACCTACTGTATTTCTCCCTCCCTCTCTATATATATCCCTCTACCTACCTAGCTACCTACTGTATTTCTCCCTCTCTCTATATATATATCCCTTTACCTAACTACCTACCTACTGTATTTCACCCCCTCTCTCTATCCCGTTACCTACCTACCTACCTACCTACTGTATTTCTCCCTCTCTCTCGATCCCTTTACCTACCTACCTACCTACTGTATTTCTCCAACTCTCTGTATCCCTCTGCCTACCTACCTACTGTATTTCTCCCTCCCTCTCTCTCTATATCCCTCTACTTACCTACCTACCTACTGTATTTCTCCCTCTCTCGCTATCCCGCTACCTACCTACCTACCTACCTACGTACCTACTGTATTTCTCCCTCTCTCTCTATCCACCTACCTACCTACCTACCTACCTACCTACCTATCCACCTACTTTATTTCTCCCTCTCTCTCTATCCCTTTACCTACCTACTGTATTTCTCACTCGCTCTCTATCCCTCTACCTACCTACCTACCTAGCTACCTACCTAGCTACCTACCTACCTACCTACCTACCTACCTACTGTATTTCTCACTCTCTCTATATATATATCCCTTTACCAACCTATGTACGAACCTACATTCTGTATTTTTCCATCTCTCTCAATCACTCTACCTACCTACCTAACTACCTACCTACATTCTGTATTTCTCCCTCTCTCTCTATCCCTCCAACTATTTATCCACCTACGTTATTTCTCCCTCTCTCTATCCCTTTACCTACCTACCTACCGTATTTCTCCCTCTCTATCCATCTACCTACCTTCTGTATTTCTCCCTCTCTCTCTATCCCTCTACCTACCTCGCTACCTACTGTATTTCTCCCTCTCTCTCTATCTCTCTACCTACCTACCTACCTACCTACCTACCAACCTCCTTTATTTCTCCCTCCCTCGCTCTCTATATTCCTCTACCTACCTACCTAACTACTGTATTTCTCCCTCTCTCTCTTACCCTCTACCTACCTACCAACCTACTGTATTTCTCCCTCACTCTCTCTATCCCTTACCTACCTATGTACGACCCTACATTCTGTATTTTTCCATTTCTCTCAATTACTCTACCTACCTACCTAACAACCTACCTACATTCTGTATTTCTCCCTCTCTCTCTCACCCTCTATCTAGGGTGATTATCTAGACCCGCGCCAGTCCGGCTTCCGGCCCGGTCAAAGTACCGAGACGGCATTGGTCGCGTTGGTGGATGATCTCTGGAGGGCTCGGGATAGGGGTTGCTCCTCTATCCTGGTCCTGTTAGACCTCTCAGCGGCTTTCGATACCATCGACCATGGTATCTTATTGCACCGATTGGGGGGGTTGGGGCTGAGAGGCACCGTTTTACGGTGGTTCTCATCCTACCTCTCTGGTCGGTCGCAATGGGTGTTGGCAGGAGGGCAGAGGTCGGCCCCGAGGCCCCTCACATGTGGGGTTCCTCAGGGGTCGGTCCTCTCGCCACTTCTGTTCAACACCTACATGAAGCCACTGGGCGAGATCATCCGTGGTTTTGGGGTGGAGTACCATCTGTACGCTGATGATACTCAGCTGTACATATCCGCCCCAAACCACCCCAACGATGCCGTCGAGGTGCTGTCCCGGTGTCTGGAGGCCGTACGGATCTGGATGGGTAGTAACAAACTCAAACTCAACCCGTCCAAGACCGAGTGGCTGTGGTTTCCGGCACCCCGGTTTAGCCAGATAAATCCAACACTGGCCATTGGGGGCGAACATCTTGCCCCCGTGGAGAGGGCGCGCAACTTGGGCGTCCTTCTGGATTCCCGGCTGTCCATGGAGGACCATGTGGCGGCCGTGGCCAGGGGGGCGTTCTATCAGGTTCGCCTGATACGCCAGTTGCGCCCCTTACTAGACCGGGGGGCCCTTCGCACAGTCACTCAAGCGCTCGTGACATCTCGGCTGGATTACTGTAATGCTCTCTACATGGGGCTCCCCTTGAGGTGCACTCGAAAGCTGCAGTTAGTGCAGAATGCGGCCGCGCGGGTGGTTATGGGTGCCTCAAGGCAAGCCCACGTAACACCTCTCCTGCGCGAGCTGCACTGGCTGCCTGTGGCCTTTCGAGTGCGCTTCAAGGTGTTGACCACCAACTTTAAATCGCTCCATGGCTCGGGGCCTAGCTATATACGAGACCGCCTCCTGCCCCATACATCCCTTCGTCCGGTCCGCTCCCACAGAGAGGGCCTACTCCGGGTGCCGTCGGCCGGGCAATGCCGGCTGGCGACACCCAGGGGAAGAGCCTTCTCTGTGGCGGGCCCGGCCCTCTGGAACGACCTACCCCCCGACCTTCGCACTACCTCGGACCTCCGCCTCTTCCGCCAACGTCTTAAGACGTACTTATTCCAAGAAGCCGGCCTAGGATAGCCCCCCGCGTCTGACTTTTAAATATAAATTATAATTTGGTTACGGTTTTAATAACGGGTTTTAGCACGGGTGAATTAATTTAATATATTTTTAATTGATGTATATTGTATTTATGGTTTTATATAATGCCTGTGCGCCGCCCTGGGTCCTAACAAGGAGAAGGGCGGGGTATAAATTTAATAAAATAAAATAAATAAATAAAATAAATAAATATCTACCTACCTACCTACTGTATTTCTCCCTCCCTCTCTATCCCTCTACCTACCTACCTACTGTATTTCTCCCTTTCCCTCTATATCCCTCTACCAACCTACCTACCTACTGTATTTCTCCCTCTCTCTCTATCCCTCTACCTACCTACCTACCTACCTACCTACCTACCTACCTACCTATCCACCTACTTTATTTCTCCCTCTCTCTCTATCCCTTTACCTACCTACTGTATTTCTCAATCGCTCTCTATCCCTCTACCTACCTACCTACCTACCTACCTACCTACCTACCTACCTACCTACCTACCTACCTAAATACCTACTGTATTTCTCACTCTCTCTATATATATATCCCTTTACCAACCTATGTACGAACCTACATTCTGTATTTTTCCATCTCTCTCAATCACTCTACCTACCTACCTAACTACCTACCTACATTCTGTATTTCTCCCTCTCTCTGTATCCCTCCAACTATTTATCCACCTACTTTATTTCTCCCTCTCTCTATCCCTTTACCTACCTACCTACCGTATTTCTCCCTCTCTATCCGTCTACCTACCTTCTGTATTTCTCCCTCTCTGTCTATCCCTCTACCTACCTACCTACCTACTGCATTTCTCCCTCCCTCTCTCTCTATATCCCTCTACCTTACTACCTACCTCCTGTATTTCTCCCTCTCTCTCAATCCCTATAACTACCTACCTACCTACTGTATTTCTCCCTCTCTCCCTCTACCTACCTACCTACCTACCTACTGCATTTCTCCCTCCCTCTCTCTCTATATCCCTCTACATACCTACCTACCTACCTACTGTATTTCTCCCTCTCTCTCTATCACTCCACCTACGTACCTACCTACCTACCACCTGTATTTCTCGATCTCTCTCTATATATATCCCTCTACCAACCTACCTACCTACTGTATTTCTCACTCTCTCTCTATCCCTCTACATACCTCCCTACCTACTGCATTTCTCCCTCTCTCGCTATCCCGCTACCGACCTACCTACCTACTGTATTTCTCACTCTCTCTCTATCCCTCTACCTACCTACCTACCTACCTACCTACTGTATTTCTCCCTCTCTCTCTATATATATCCCTCTACCAAGCTACCTACCTACTGTATTTCTCCCTCCCTCTCTCTATCCCTCTACCTACCTACCTACCTACCTACCTACCTACCTACCTACCTACCTACCTACCTACCTACTGTATTTCTCACTCTCTCTATATATATATCCCTTTACCAACCTATGTACGAACCTACATTCTGTATTTTTCCATCTCTCTCAATCACTCTACCTACCTACCTAACTACCTACCTACATTCTGTATTTCTCCCTCTCTCTCTATCCCTCCAACTATTTATCCACCTACGTTATTTCTCCCTCTCTCTATCCCTTTACCTACCTACCTACCGTATTTCTCCCTCTCTATCCATCTACCTACCTTCTGTATTTCTCCCTCTCTCTCTATCCCTCTACCTACCTCGCTACCTACTGTATTTCTCCCTCTCTCTCTATCTCTCTACCTACCTACCTACCTACCTACCTACCAACCTCCTTTATTTCTCCCTCCCTCGCTCTCTATATTCCTCTACCTACCTACCTAACTACTGTATTTCTCCCTCTCTCTCTTACCCTCTACCTACCTACCAACCTACTGTATTTCTCCCTCACTCTCTCTATCCCTTACCTACCTATGTACGACCCTACATTCTGTATTTTTCCATTTCTCTCAATTACTCTACCTACCTACCTAACAACCTACCTACATTCTGTATTTCTCCCTCTCTCTCTCACCCTCTATCTAGGGTGATTATCTAGACCCGCGCCAGTCCGGCTTCCGGCCCGGTCAAAGTACCGAGACGGCATTGGTCGCGTTGGTGGATGATCTCTGGAGGGCTCGGGATAGGGGTTGCTCCTCTATCCTGGTCCTGTTAGACCTCTCAGCGGCTTTCGATACCATCGACCATGGTATCTTATTGCACCGATTGGGGGGGTTGGGGCTGAGAGGCACCGTTTTACGGTGGTTCTCATCCTACCTCTCTGGTCGGTCGCAATGGGTGTTGGCAGGAGGGCAGAGGTCGGCCCCGAGGCCCCTCACATGTGGGGTTCCTCAGGGGTCGGTCCTCTCGCCACTTCTGTTCAACACCTACATGAAGCCACTGGGCGAGATCATCCGTGGTTTTGGGGTGGAGTACCATCTGTACGCTGATGATACTCAGCTGTACATATCCGCCCCAAACCACCCCAACGATGCCGTCGAGGTGCTGTCCCGGTGTCTGGAGGCCGTACGGATCTGGATGGGTAGTAACAAACTCAAACTCAACCCGTCCAAGACCGAGTGGCTGTGGTTTCCGGCACCCCGGTTTAGCCAGATAAATCCAACACTGGCCATTGGGGGCGAACATCTTGCCCCCGTGGAGAGGGCGCGCAACTTGGGCGTCCTTCTGGATTCCCGGCTGTCCATGGAGGACCATGTGGCGGCCGTGGCCAGGGGGGCGTTCTATCAGGTTCGCCTGATACGCCAGTTGCGCCCCTTACTAGACCGGGGGGCCCTTCGCACAGTCACTCAAGCGCTCGTGACATCTCGGCTGGATTACTGTAATGCTCTCTACATGGGGCTCCCCTTGAGGTGCACTCGAAAGCTGCAGTTAGTGCAGAATGCGGCCGCGCGGGTGGTTATGGGTGCCTCAAGGCAAGCCCACGTAACACCTCTCCTGCGCGAGCTGCACTGGCTGCCTGTGGCCTTTCGAGTGCGCTTCAAGGTGTTGACCACCAACTTTAAATCGCTCCATGGCTCGGGGCCTAGCTATATACGAGACCGCCTCCTGCCCCATACATCCCTTCGTCCGGTCCGCTCCCACAGAGAGGGCCTACTCCGGGTGCCGTCGGCCGGGCAATGCCGGCTGGCGACACCCAGGGGAAGAGCCTTCTCTGTGGCGGGCCCGGCCCTCTGGAACGACCTACCCCCCGACCTTCGCACTACCTCGGACCTCCGCCTCTTCCGCCAACGTCTTAAGACGTACTTATTCCAAGAAGCCGGCCTAGGATAGCCCCCCGCGTCTGACTTTTAAATATAAATTATAATTTGGTTACGGTTTTAATAACGGGTTTTAGCACGGGTGAATTAATTTAATATATTTTTAATTGATGTATATTGTATTTATGGTTTTATATAATGCCTGTGCGCCGCCCTGGGTCCTAACAAGGAGAAGGGCGGGGTATAAATTTAATAAAATAAAATAAATAAATAAAATAAATAAATATCTACCTACCTACCTACTGTATTTCTCCCTCCCTCTCTATCCCTCTACCTACCTACCTACTGTATTTCTCCCTTTCCCTCTATATCCCTCTACCAACCTACCTACCTACTGTATTTCTCCCTCTCTCTCTATCCCTCTACCTACCTACCTACCTACCTACCTACCTACCTACCTACCTACCTACCTACCTATCCACCTACTTTATTTCTCCCTCTCTCTCTATCCCTTTACCTACCTACTGTATTTCTCAATCGCTCTCTATCCCTCTACCTACCTACCTACCTACCTACCTACCTACCTACCTACCTACCTACCTAAATACCTACTGTATTTCTCACTCTCTCTATATATATATCCCTTTACCAACCTATGTACGAACCTACATTCTGTATTTTTCCATCTCTCTCAATCACTCTACCTACCTACCTAACTACCTACCTACATTCTGTATTTCTCCCTCTCTCTGTATCCCTCCAACTATTTATCCACCTACTTTATTTCTCCCTCTCTCTATCCCTTTACCTACCTACCTACCGTATTTCTCCCTCTCTATCCGTCTACCTACCTTCTGTATTTCTCCCTCTCTGTCTATCCCTCTACCTACCTACCTACCTACTGCATTTCTCCCTCCCTCTCTCTCTATATCCCTCTACCTTACTACCTACCTCCTGTATTTCTCCCTCTCTCTCAATCCCTATAACTACCTACCTACCTACTGTATTTCTCCCTCTCTCCCTCTACCTACCTACCTACCTACCTACTGCATTTCTCCCTCCCTCTCTCTCTATATCCCTCTACATACCTACCTACCTACCTACTGTATTTCTCCCTCTCTCTCTATCACTCCACCTACGTACCTACCTACCTACCACCTGTATTTCTCGATCTCTCTCTATATATATCCCTCTACCAACCTACCTACCTACTGTATTTCTCACTCTCTCTCTATCCCTCTACATACCTCCCTACCTACTGCATTTCTCCCTCTCTCGCTATCCCGCTACCGACCTACCTACCTACTGTATTTCTCACTCTCTCTCTATCCCTCTACCTACCTACCTACCTACCTACCTACCTACTGTATTTCTCCCTCTCTCTCTATATATATCCCTCTACCAAGCTACCTACCTACTGTATTTCTCCCTCCCTCTCTCTATCCCTCTACCTACCTACCTACCTACCTACCTACCTACCTACCTACCTACCTATTGTATTTCTTCCTCTCTCCCTATCCATTTACTTACCTACCTACCTACTCTATTTCTCCCTCTCTCTCTATCAATCTACCTAACTACTGTATTTCTCCCTTTTTGTCTATCCCTCTACCTACCTACCTACCTACTGTATTTCTCCCTCCCTCTCTCTATCCCTCTACCTACCTACCTACCAACCTACCTACTGTATTTCTCCCTCTCTCTCTATCCCTTTACATACCTACCTACTTACAGTATTTCTCCCTCTCTCCCTCTACCTTCCTACCTACCTACTGTATTTCTCCCTCCCTCGCTCTCTCTATATCTCTACCTACCTACCTACCTACTGTATTTCTCCCTCTCTCTCTTACCCTCTACCTACCTACCTACCTACTGTATTTCTCCTTCCCTCTCTCTATCCCTCTACCTACCTACCTACCTACCTACCTACTGTATTTCTCCCTCTCTCTCCCTCTCTCCCTCTAACTACCTACCTACCTACAGTATTTCTCCCTCTCTCTCTCTATCCCTCTACCTAAGTACCAACCTACTGTATTTCTCCCTCTCTCTCTATCCCCCTACCTACATATATATATATATCCCTTTACCAACCTACCTACCTACTCTATATCTCCCTCTCTCGCTATCCCGCTACCTACATACCTGCATACTGTATTTTTCATTCTTTCTCTATCCCTCTACCTACCTACCTACCTACTGTATTGCTCACTCTCTCTATATATACATCCCTCTACCAACCTACCTACTTACTGTATTTCTCCCTCTCTCTCTATCCCTCTACCTACCTACCTACCTACCTACCTACCTACCTACCTACCTACCTACCTATCTACCTACTGCATTTCTCCCTCACTCTCTCTATCCCTCTACCTACCTATGTACCAACCTACATTCTGTATTTTCCCTCTCTCTCTATCCCTCTACCTACCTACCTACCTACCTACCTACCTACCTACCTACCTACCTACCTACCTAATGTATTTCTCCCTCTCTCTCTCACTCTCTACCTACCTACGTACCTAGTGTATTTCTCCCTCTCTCTCTATCCCTCTACCTACCTACCTACCTAATGTATTTCTCTCTCTCCCTCTACCTACCTACCTATCTACTGCATTTCTCCCTCCCTCTCTCTCTCTATCCCTCTACCTTACTACCTACCTCCTGTATTTCTCCCTCTCTCTCAATCCCTCTAACTACCTACCTACCTACTGTATTTCTCCCTCCCTCACTATCCCGCTACCTACCTACCTACCTACTATATTTCTCACTCTCTCTCTATCCCTCTACCTACCTACCTACCTACCTACCTACCTACCTACCTACTGTATTTCTCCCTCTCTCTCTATATATATATATCTCTATCCCTCTACCTACCTACCTACCTACCTACCTACCTACTGTATTTCTCCCTCTCTCTCTATATATATCCCTCTACCAACCTACCTACCTACTGTATTTCTCCCTCTCTCTCTATCCCTCTACCTACCTACCTACCTACTGTATTTCTCACTCTCTCTCTATCCCTCTACATACCTCCCTACCTACTGCATTTCTCCCTCTCTCTCTATCCCCCTACCTAACTACCTACCCACCTACCTACCTACCAACTTTATTTGTCCATCTCTCTCTATCCCTCTACCTACCTATCCACCTACTGTATTTCTCCCTCGCTCTCTATCATTCTACCTACCTACCTACCTACCTACCTACCTACCTATCCACCTACTTTATTTCTCCCTCTCTCTCTATCCCTTTACCTACCTACCTACCTACTGTATTTCTCCCTCTCTCGCTATCCCGCTACCTACCTACTGTATTTCTCACTCTCTCTCTATCCCTCTACCTACCTACCTACCTACTGTATTTCTCCTTCTCTCTCTTTCACTCTACCTACCTACCTACCTACTGTATTTCTCCCTCCCTCTCTCTATATATCCCTCTACCTACCTACCTACTGTGTTTCTCCCTCTCTCTCTATCCCTCTACCTACCTACCTACCTACCTATCCACCTACTTTATTTCTCCCTCTCTCTCTATCCCTTTACCTACCTACCTACCTACTGTATTTCTCCCTCTCTCGCTATCCCGCTACCTACCTACCTACCGACTGTATTTCTCACTCTCTCTCTCTATTCCTCTACCTACCTACCTACTGTATTTCTCACTCTCTCTCTATCCCTCTACCTACCTAACTACCTACCTACATTCTGTATTTCTCCCTCCCACTCTATCCCTCTACATACCTCCCTACCTACTGCATTTCTCCCTCTCTCTCCATCCACCTACCTACCTACCTACCTACCTACCTACCTACCTACTGTAATTTGTGTTGGCAGGAGAGCAGAGGTCGACCCCGAGACCCCTCACATGTGGGGTGCCTCAGGGGTCGGTCCTCTCGCCTCTCTTGTTTAATGCATACATGAAGCCGCTGGGTGAGATCATCCGTGGTTTTGGGGTAGAGTACCATCTCTACGCTGATGACACTCAGCTGTATATATCTACCCCAAACCACCCCAACGATGCCGTAGCGGTGATGTGCCAGTGCCTGGAAGCCGTGCGGATCTGGATGGGAAGTAACGGACTCAGGCTCAACCCGACCAAGACCGAGTGGCTGTGGTTTCCGGCTGCCCGATTCAACCAGCTTTCTCCAACGCTGGCCATAGGGGGCGAACATCTTGCCCCTGTGGATGGGGTGCGCAATTTGGGAGTCCTCCTGGATACCCGGCTGTCTATGGAAGAGCAAGTGACAGCCGTGGCCAGGAGGGCGTTTTACCAGGTTCGCCTGGTTCGCCAATTGCGCCCCCTATTGGATCGGGACGCCCTTCGCACAGTCACTCATGCCCTCGTGACATCCCGACTGGACTACTGTAACTCCCTCTACATGGGGCTCCCCTTGAGGTGCACCCGGAGGCTTCAGTTAGTTCAGAATGCAGCCGCGCGAGCAATTATGGGAACCACTAGGTTTACCCATGTAACACCGCTCTTGCGCGAGCTGCACTGGCTGCCTGTCGTCTTCCGGGTGCGCTTCAAGGTGTTGGTTATCATCTTTAAAGCGCTCCATGGCTTGGGACCTAGCTACCTGCGGGATCGGATCCTGCCTCACACATCCTCACGGCCGATTCGCTCCCACAGAGAGGGACTTCTCCGGGTGCCGTCCACTAGACTTTGTCAGCGGGCGACGCCCAGGGGAAGGGCTCTCTCTGTGGCGGGCCCGGCCCTCTGGAACGACCTTCCCCCCGATATTAGAACGACCACGGACCTCCGCTCCTTCCGCCTGAAACTAAAGACACATCTTTTCCGCCTGGCCGGCCTAGGGTAGTCTCTCTCTCTATGGGTTTTTTAATTGTTTATTTATATTGAGTGGGGATTTTTAGTTAATGGGATTTTAGCACAGGAGTTTGTTTAATCTGTTTTAAATTGTATGTATTTTTGTATATTTATGGTTTTTATTCTCCCTGTGCACCGCCCCGAGTCCCTGTGGGGAGAGGGAGCGGTTAATAAATTCAGCTTTATTATTATTATTATTATTATTACCTACCTACCTACCTACCTACCTACCTACCTACCTACCTACCTACCTACCTACCTACTTCATTTGTCCCTCTCTCTCTATCCTTCTACCTACCTACCTACCTACTGTATTTCTCCCTCTCTCTCTATCCCTTTACCTACCTACCTACCTACTGTATTTCTCCCTCTCTCGCTATCCCGCTACCTACCTACTGTATTTCTCACTCTCTCTCTATCCCTCTACCTACCTACCTACCTACTGTATTTCTCCTTCTCTCTCTTTCACTCTACCTACCTACCTACCTACTGTATTTCTCCCTCTCTCTCTATCTTTCTACCTACCTACCTACCTACCTACCTACCTACCTACCTACCTACCTACCTACCTACCTACCTACTGTATTTCTCCTTCTCTGTCTCTATCCCTCTACCTACCTACCTACCTACCAACCTACCTACTGTATTTCTCCCTCTATGTCTTTCACTCTACCTACCTACTGTATTTCTCTCTCTCTGTCTATCCCTTTACCTACCTACCTACCTACAGTATTTCTCCCTCTCTCCCTCTACCTACCTCCCTACCTACAGCATTTCTCCCTCTCTCTCTATCCCTCTACCTAACTACCAACCTACTGTATTTCTCCCTCTCTCTCTATCCCCCTACGTACATACCTCCCTACCTACTGTATTTCTCCCTCTCTCTCTATCCCTCTACCTACCTACCTACTGTATTTCTCCCTCCCTCTCTCTATATATCCCTCTACCTACCTACCTACGTACTATATTTCTCCCTCTCTCTCTTACCCTCTACCTATCTACTGTATTTCTACTTCCCTCTCTCTATCCCTCTACCTACCTACCTACCTACCTACCTACCTACCTACCTACCTACCTACTGTATTTCTCCCTCTATCTCTTTCACTCTACCTACCTACTGTATTTCTCCCTCTCTGTCCATCCCTTTACCTACCTACCTACATACTGTATTTCTCACTCTCTCCCTATCCCTCTACCTACCTACCTACCTACCTAGCTACCCATCTACCCATCTACCCATCTACCTACCTACCTACCTACCTACCTACCTAGTGTATTTCTCCCTCCCTCTCTCTATATATCCCTCTACCTACCTACCTACTGTGTTTCTCCCTCTCTCTCTATCCCTCTACCTACCTACCTACCTACCTATCCACCTACTTTATTTCTCCCTCTCTCTCTATCCCTTTACCTACCTACCTACCTACTGTATTTCTCCCTCTCTCTATATATATATCCCTCTACCTACCTACCTACGTACTATATTTCTCCCTCTCTCTCTTACCCTCTACCTACCTACTGTATTTCTCCTTCCCTCTCTCTATCCCTCTACCTACCTACCTACCTACCTACCTACCTACCTACTGTATTTCTCCCTCTATCTCTTTCACTCTACCTACCTACTGTATTTCTCCCTCTCTGTCCATCCCTTTACCTACCTACCTACCTACTGTATTTCTCACTCTCTCCCTATCCCTCTACCTACCTACCTACCTACCTACCTAGCTACCCATCTACCCATCTACCTACCTACCTACCTACCTAGTGTATTTCTCCCTCCCTCTCTCTATATATCCCTCTACCTACCTACCTACTGTGTTTCTCCCTCTCTCTCTATCCCTCTACCTACCTACCTACCTACCTATCCACCTACTTTATTTCTCCCTCTCTCTCTATCCCTTTACCTACCTACCTACCTACTGTATTTCTCCCTCTCTCGCTATCCCGCTACCTACCTACCTACCGACTGTATTTCTCACTGTCTCTCTCTATTCCTCTACCTACCTACCTACTGTATTTCTCACTCTCTCTCTATCCCTCTACCTACCTAACTACCTACCTACATTCTGTATTTCTCCCTCCCACTCTATCCCTCTACATACCTCCCTACCTACTGCATTTCTCCCTCTCTCTCCATCCACCTACCTACCTACCTACCTACCTACCTACTGTAATTTGTGTTGGCAGGAGAGCAGAGGTCGACCCCGAGACCCCTCACATGTGGGGTGCCTCAGGGGTCGGTCCTCTCGCCTCTCTTGTTTAATGCATACATGAAGCCGCTGGGTGAGATCATCCGTGGTTTTGGGGTAGAGTACCATCTCTACGCTGATGACACTCAGCTGTATATATCTACCCCAAACCACCCCAACGATGCCGTAGCGGTGATGTGCCAGTGCCTGGAAGCCGTGCGGATCTGGATGGGAAGTAACGGACTCAGGCTCAACCCGACCAAGACCGAGTGGCTGTGGTTTCCGGCTGCCCGATTCAACCAGCTTTCTCCAACGCTGGCCATAGGGGGCGAACATCTTGCCCCTGTGGATGGGGTGCGCAATTTGGGAGTCCTCCTGGATACCCGGCTGTCTATGGAAGAGCAAGTGACAGCCGTGGCCAGGAGGGCGTTTTACCAGGTTCGCCTGGTTCGCCAATTGCGCCCCCTATTGGATCGGGACGCCCTTCGCACAGTCACTCATGCCCTCGTGACATCCCGACTGGACTACTGTAACTCCCTCTACATGGGGCTCCCCTTGAGGTGCACCCGGAGGCTTCAGTTAGTTCAGAATGCAGCCGCGCGAGCAATTATGGGAACCACTAGGTTTACCCATGTAACACCGCTCTTGCGCGAGCTGCACTGGCTGCCTGTCGTCTTCCGGGTGCGCTTCAAGGTGTTGGTTATCATCTTTAAAGCGCTCCATGGCTTGGGACCTAGCTACCTGCGGGATCGGATCCTGCCTCACACATCCTCACGGCCGATTCGCTCCCACAGAGAGGGACTTCTCCGGGTGCCGTCCACTAGACTTTGTCAGCGGGCGACGCCCAGGGGAAGGGCTCTCTCTGTGGCGGGCCCGGCCCTCTGGAACGACCTTCCCCCCGATATTAGAACGACCACGGACCTCCGCTCCTTCCGCCTGAAACTAAAGACACATCTTTTCCGCCTGGCCGGCCTAGGGTAGTCTCTCTCTCTATGGGTTTTTTAATTGTTTATTTATATTGAGTGGGGATTTTTAGTTAATGGGATTTTAGCACAGGAGTTTGTTTAATCTGTTTTAAATTGTATGTATTTTTGTATATTTATGGTTTTTATTCTCCCTGTGCACCGCCCCGAGTCCCTGTGGGGAGAGGGAGCGGTTAATAAATTCAGCTTTATTATTATTATTATTATTATTATTATTACCTACCTACCTACCTACCTACCTACCTACCTACTTCATTTGTCCCTCTCTCTCTATCCTTCTACCTACCTACCTACCTACTGTATTTGTCCCTCTCTCTCTATCCCTTTACCTACCTACCTACCTACAGTATTTGTCCCTATCTCTCTATCCCTCTAACTAACTACCAACCTACTGTATTTGTCCCTCTCTCTCTATCCCCCTACCTACATACCTACCTACCTACTGTATTTCTCCCTCCCTCTCTCTATATAGCCCTCTACCTACCTACCTACCTACCTACCTACCTACCTACTGTATTTCTACCTCTCTCTCTATCCCTCTACCTACCTATCCACCTACTTTATTTCTCCCTCTCTCTCTATCCCTTTACCTACCTACCTACCTACCTACCTACCTACCTACCTACTGTATTTCTCCCTCTCTCGCTATCCCCCTACCTACCTACCTACCCATCTACCTACCTACCTACCTACCTACCTACCTACCTACCTACCTAGCTACCTACCTACCTACCTACTGTATTTCTCCCTCCATCTCTATATACATCCCTCTACCTACCTACCTACTGTATTTCTCCCTCTCTCTATATATATATCCCTTTACCAACCTACCTACCTACTCTATTTCTCCCTCTCTCGCTATCCCGCTACCTACATACCTGCATACTGTATTTTTCATTCTTTCTCTATCCCTCTACCTACCTACCTACCTACTGTATTGCTCACTCTCTCTATATATACATCCCTCTACCAACCAACCTACTTACTGTATTTCTCCCTCTCTCTCTATCCCTCTACCTACCTACCTACCTACCTACCTACCTACCTACCTACCTACCTACCTATCTACCTACTGCATTTCTCCCTCACTCTCTCTATCCCTCTACTTACCTATGTACCAACCTACATTCTGTATTTCTCCCTCTCTCTCTATCCCTCTACCTACCTACCTACCTACCTACCTACCTACCTACCTACCTACCTACCTACCTACCTAACTAATGTATTTCTCCCTCTCTCTCTATCCCTCTACCTACCTACCTACCTACCTAATGTATTTCTCCCTCTCCCTCTACCTACCTACCTATCTACTGCATTTCTCCCTCCCTCTCTCTCTCTATCCCTCTACCTTACTACCTACCTCCTGTATTTCTCCCTCTCTCTCAATCCCTCTAACTACCTACCTACCTACTGTATTTCTCCCTCCCTCACTATCCCGCTACCTACCTACCTACCTACTGTATTTCTCACTCTCTCTCTATCCCTCTACCTACCTACCTACCTACCTACCTACTGTATTTCTCCCTCTCTATATATATATATCTCTCTCTATCCCTCTACCTACCTACCTACCTACCTACCTACCTACCTACTGTATTTCTCCCTCTCTCTATATATATATCCCTCTACCAACCTACCTACCTACTGTATTTCTCCCTCTCTCTCAATCCCTCTAACTACCTACCTACCTACTGTATTTCTCCCTCCATCACTATCCCACTACCTACCTACCTACCTACTGTATTTCTCACTCTCTCTCTATCCCTCTACCTACCTACCTACCTACCTACCTACTGTATTTCTCCCTCTCTCTCTCTATATATATATCTCTATCCCTCTACCTACCTACCTACCTACCTACCTACTGTATTTCTCCCTCTCTCTATATATATATCCCTCTACCAACCTACCTACCTACTGTATTTCTCCCTCTCTCTCTATCCCTCTACCTACCTACCTACCTACCTACCTACCTACTGTATTTCTCACTCTCTCTCTATCCCTCTACATACCTCCCTACCTACTGCATTTCTCCCTCTCTCTCTATCCCCCTACCTAACTACCTACCCACCTACCTACCTACCAACTTTATTTGTCCATCTCTCTCTATCCCTCTACCTACCTATCCACCTACTTTATTTCTCCCTCTCTCTCTATCCCTTTACCTACCTACCTACCTACCTACTGTATTTCTCCCTCTCTCGCTATCCCGCTACCTACCTACCTACCTACCTACTGTATTTCTCACTCTCTCTCTATCCCTCTACCTACCTACCTACTGTATTTCTCCTTCTCTCTCTTTCACTCTACCTACCTACCTACCTACCTACTGTATTTCTCCCTCTCTCTCTATCTTTCTACCTACCTACCTACCTACCTACTGTATTTCTCCCTCTCTCCCTCTACCTACCTACCTACCTACTGTATTTCTCCCTCCCTCCCTCTCTCTCCCTCTACCTACCTACCTACCTACCTACCTACCTACCTACATACATACATACTGTATTTCTCCCTCTCTCTCTATCCCTCTACCTGCCTACCTACTGTATTTCTCACTCTCTCTCTATCCCTCTACCTACCTACCTACCTACCTACCTACCTATCTACCTACCTACTGTATTTCTCCCGCTCTCTCGATCCCTTTACCTACCTACCTATATACATACTGTATTTCTCCCTCTCTCGCTATCCTGTTACCTACCCACTGTATTTCTTACTCTCTCTCTATCCCTTTACCTACATACCTACTGTATTTCTCCCTCCCTCTCTCTATATATCCCTCTACCTACCTACCTACCTACTGTATTTCTCCCTCTCTCTCTATCCCTCTACCTACCTATCCACCTACTTTATTTCTCCCTCTCTCTCTATCCCTTTACCTACCTACCTACCTACTGTATTTCTCCCTCTCTCTCTATCCCTTTACATACCTACCTACCTACAGTATTTCTCCCTCTCTCCCTCTACCTTCCTACCTACCTACTGTATTTCTCCCTCCCTCGCTCTCTATATATCTCTACCTACCTACCTACCTACTGTTTTTCTCCTTCCCTCTCTCTATCCCTCTACCTACCTACCTACCTACCTACCTACCTACCTACCTACCTACCTACTGTATTTCTCCCTCTATCTCTTTCACTCTACCTACCTACTGTATTTCTCCCTCTCTGTCTATCCCTTTACCTACCTACCTACCTACAGTATTTCTCCCTCTCTGCCTCTACCTTCCTACCTACCTACTGTCAACATCCCGATGTTGCCATGGATTTTATCTGTTTTGCCTTAACGGACTGAAAATGCTTGACATGCCTGTGGCAGGAAAGGAATCTCAGAACAGCCTTTGACTGCGCATGCATGCAATTATTTTCAACGCTAATTGGAGAACGTAAATTATGACAAGCAGAGGGGAGGGGGCATAAGGGGGTAAAGTGCAGAAGCAATCCAATTATTCTCAGATCTGGCTACAACCGTGGCTCGCCATGACGTTATATTCAATAAACGGACATTGCTTTGAACTTTTACGTGAGGCCATGAATCATTTGATGTTTCTCATTGGGAGCTTGACAGACAGCCAGATCTTTTAAAAGAAATCTGTCAAGATTTCCGGGCTACCTGAGTCCCGCCTCCCCCAGGCAATGCCTGATAAAGAGGGAGGAGATCAGGCCATGGGAGAAAAAAGCCTCATTCCAGCTGGAATCCAGCCAAACCCCCTCTTCAGCGGAGCTACAGACATCCAACCTTTCCCAACCACAGAAGCAAGAAAAGATAAGTACTGCATGTGGGACTGGGAACAAGCTACAAGGCCCCAGCCCCAGATGGGATCCCTGGGGGGTGCAGTAGAGAAACTGAGGGAGGATTTTGATCAAGCCACCTTTCATGACGAGAGGCCAGCCTGCCATCCGGAAGAGAGAGGAGACATATCTGATCCTGCTGAAGGGAGGAGACGCATGCTGGAGCGCAGCCCCAGAAGCAAGCATGCTGCCAAGAGCAGGCAACTCCCTCCCTCTCCCCCTCCTAGAGCTGAAGAAGATGACCGGCCGTATCAGGCACGGGCATACAGGGGCCAGGAGGAAAACAGAGGAGGGAGGGAACTAAAAGATCCACCCCGATTCAGGGGAAAGTTTGATGGTAATTCAGACCAACTAGCTCTATTCCTTGATTCAGCTGATATCCACTTAGAACGCTATGGGCACCTCTACCCATCCCCCAGAACCATGGTGAATGCCATTGCAGAGGGTTTCGAGGGGGAAGCAAAAGAATGGCTAGCAGCCCTCCATAAGCGTAGGGCCCACCAACTCCAAGACATAGATGACTTCCTGGAAGTATTAGCGGCCAGATTTGAAGAGGGGGAGGAGGACCCATATGCAGAGGAGGAACTCAGCAACCTAAAGCAAAGAGGCCGCCCCATCAAAGAGCACATCCGTGAATTCAGGAGGATAGTTGGAAGACTACCCCCACTACCAGAACGGTTGCTGGTGCATTTTTTCAGAATAAGCCTGGATAAACGTATTGCCCAAGTAACTGCATATCGTGACATCCCAAACCAACTCTCTGAGTGGTTCCGAGTGGCAACAAAGGTCGACAGTGGGCTACGTGCCAACGACACAAGGAAGGAACCAGACACAAAGGAGAGGGGTCAACCTAATCTGAAACCATCCCGCCAAAAGAAAGAAATGGCACCACAGCGAGACCTGAGACCAGCCCTCCCTCGAAGTTCCGTGAGGTGTTACAGATGCGGGGGGATGGGCCACATGGTAGCTGCATGCCCAACCCCAGTCCCGAAACCAAGGCTGGACCTACCACCCAGGGCCCGACAAGAACGAGGGCCCCGACGGGCCATCAACACATCCAGGAGGGCTCTTCAAGCTGCAGGGGTCTCCTCCCTCCCAGGCAAAAGCAGTGAAACCCCAGGCAATGATGACCAGTCAATTGAACCCTATGACAGCAAGGACGAGGGAGAAAATGACCCAATGGTGAGCGAATCAATTTACCCTTTCCTTTTTCCAATACGCCTCACAACCCCGAAAACAGGAAAACAGGAGGATTTTCAAGCCCTTGTAGACTCAGGCTGCACTACGTGCTTGATCAACTTAACCACAGTTCAGAAACTGGGGATCAGAGCGAAAAGACTGAACCACCCGATTCGGTTCGAGCAGGTTGACGGTTCCCTAATGGGAGGAGCCTATGCCACTCACCTAACTGAACCAGTGAGACTAGAATTGGCAGATCACTGGGAAATAATTCGATTTATAATAGCCCCCAAAATGACAGAGGCAGTTATACTTGGACTTTCCTGGTTAGACAAGTGGGGACCGACCATCTGGTGGCAAGGGGGCACCCGCAGGCTTAGGATATCACCTGGCCCTCAACCCCTCCCTCATGAGCAAGCAGAAATACCACTCACATTGGGAGTCCCCCAAGAGAGCCCACGAGAACAACTGGCAACCACATCTGACAAACCCCCAGAGGCTGAACTGATTCCAGTGGAATACCAGGACCTCGCAGAAGTGTTCAGTGAGACAGAATGCGACATCCTGCCCCCCCACTGCGAAACAGATTGTGCCATTGAAATCATCCCTGGGGCCAAAGTTTGTGGGGCCATTCCCCATAATAAAGATCATCAACCCAGTCACAGTGATATTGAAACTGCCTCGATTGCTGGGGAAGACACACCAATCGTTTCATAGTAGCCTTTTGAAACCTGTGATCGGTTCCACTCTGAGACCACTGCCCCGTGCGCCCCCAGGCCCTGTGGTCATAGGGGGCCAAACCCATTATGAAGTCCAACGAATTCTTGATTCGAGGTGGCACAGAAGGCAACTCCAATACCTAATCAAGTGGAAGGGTTATCCCCTATCGGAAGCATCGTGGGTGAAACATAGAAACATCCAAGCTGACCGCCTTATAGCAAAATTCCATGCAGAAAACCCAAGCAAGCCAGGGGGGAGGGGAACGCACCCCTAAGGCATACACCTGCATTCAGATTGTCTTGTTTCCCATAGGTTGCTTTCGAGAAGTAAGGGGAGCCGGTTGTCAACATCCCGATGTTGCCATGGATTTTATCTGTTTTGCCTTAACGGACTGAAAATGCTTGACATGCCTGTGGCAGGAAAGGAATCTCAGAACAGCCTGTGACTGCGCATGCATGCAATTATTTTCAACGCTAATTGGAGAACGTAAATTATGACAAGCAGAGGGGAGGGGGCATAAGGGGGTAAAGTGCAGAAGCAATCCAATTATTCTCAGATATGGCTGCAACCATGGCTCGCCATGACATTATATTCAATAAACGGACATTGCTTTGAACTTTTACATGAGGCCATGAATCATTTGATGTTTCTCTTTTTTTTTTTTTTTTTTATTGAAAAAGTTTTATTCACACAAATTTTCCCCCTTTTTACCCCCCCCCCCGACATGTAATATAAATCACATACAAATACTATACCCCCCCTCACCCCATCTTAAAATAAGTTTCTCATTCAGATATTATACCCCCTCGCCTCCCAGCAGACACAATATAAGTTTCTCTTAGTATATTAATATCCCATTAACACCATCTTCTAAGTTAATTAAAGATATAAAAAACATAATATAAATTTCTCTTTAAGAAAAAAAAAAAAGGCATATCCCATTATTCCCCTCTCTAGATTAATCATACATATATATTACCCCGCCCTCCACCCTAGCCCTCCCCCACCTCCCATTCAAACCCACCCCCCTGACTTCCGCTATACACCACTCTAATAATTCCAAGCATCCCAAATATTATTTACTCTATTCACCTATCAATCAAAGCATTCTTACCTAAAAGCTACATAATACTTCCTAATCTGATATTTATTCTGTATATAATCAATCCATTAGAAACCTTATAACAAACTCAACATAAACACCCCCTTTTAGTTGAACATTAAAATACATAGAAGATAATTCTTAAGATCTAAATACCATATCATATAACCTAACACTTATAAAACTTAAACCATATATCCTAGCTTAAGTTTACATCCTTCCTGATTCAAAAGGTTTACTATTTTTCCCCTCTCCATTTGCTTAATTGCCCACTTAACAACACAAAAAAATGTAAAGATTACTCTAATATTTGAAAAAAGCAAAGTTACTTCTCTCTTCACAAAGGAAACAGAAATAATATAGGAAAATTTCAGATCCTATCACATGAAGGATACAGTAAATTGCAAGAAAATTTCAAAGTTCGACCCAAGTTTTTTCCCAGAACACTAACATAATATTAGTCCTTTCCGCGTCAATGTTCATAAGTCCAACTCTTCAGGTCTCCTTCCATTCCATCCATAGCTGTTTGTAATACCAGTTTAAGCAGCTGCCCCCATAAATAACAAAAAAAAAACAACCCTTTACATAGGTAACCCCCGAGTGACTTTTCATCAGGATTATAAAGTTCCAAGATCGTGATAGGGTAACAACCAGATCCACTGCAAATGCTCCGGTTCCAATTTTCAACCCTGAAAAAGTTTCCACATCCAAGAGAACCAGCATTGCAGAGATCTGTATATTTTTATCTAGATTGATTAATTGCTTCGTCCTTTAATCCTTTTGTCTTTCTTAACTCGCCGAGATTGAGACCTCCTCTGCTTCTGCGGTTTCTCAATTTGTCTGGTGCTAGACCTGGCTTCACATTGCTCATCTGATTTACGTATTGGCATTCCAACAGATCCCCCTATAGCAGTCTTCGACATTTCCTCCAGAGTAGGGCTTAAAAAAAGCCCAGGGGAATCCAACTGAGTATGTTCTTCCATCTCTTTTCCAAATTGTTTCTGCTCCATCTCAATATCTTGCTCTGAACCATCCAGATCTACTAGTGTTGGTATAGATATACGTGGGGGCGTTGCACTTTTCTTCAGTATTTCATAATAAAAATCTCTTGCCTTGTCTATAGTATTCAAACAATATCGCGCCCCTTCATATCTGAATATAACACCCATTGGAGCATCCCACCTGTACTGTATCCCTCTTTTCTTCAGCTCCTCCACCAAAAAACCAAAATCCCTTCTGAGCTTCAGGATAGTTGATGGAAGTTCCTTAAAGACACCAATCCGTTTTCCAGCTATGTGGAGAGAGGAGTGAAAAGACTTCTGCAGAATATCATTTCTGAGGTTTCTCTCAGTAAAATATATCACAACATCTCTCGGTAGTTGCCTTTGTAATGCTATACGTGAGTTTGCTCTGTAAATTTTATCAATCTTAGCATAAATTTCACCAGGATCCATTTTTACTAATATAGCCAAAGCATCGGCAGAAACTTTTCTTAAGTCTTCTCTAGGATTTTCTGATAATCCCCTCAGTCTAATGGCGTTTTCCATTAACAAAAATTGTAACATAATAACCTGTTTGTCCAATTTGTGCATATTCCCCTCCATTTCCACCAATTTCAAATCCGTTTCCTTTGCTTTGACTTCCACCTCTGAAGACAGCTTTTCGATTTTCCCATCAATTTTAATGATAACTTCAGACAGACTCTTGGCCATTGCAAGCATTTTTTTTTCCAATTGTTCATATTTCTCCTGGATCATTCTTTTGAGGTCTCTGCTTTCATTAACTATAAAGTTCATCAAATCTTTAAAGTCCTGGGGAGTTACTACACGAGTTTGTTCCATTGCCTTGCTTTTAAGCTTTCCAAGTTTTCAGGAAGAGAAAAAAAAAAAAAAACCTCTTCAAAATATCAAAATAAGTCAGTAATAAGTAATACGTTTAGCTTAACGCTCAATAAATCAGATAGTGCATTTGGCTTTATAGCTTGCTCCCCCTTTCCGCCTACAGCTGTCCGCTATCAGCCAGGGGTTAAGCAGAGACCAAAATCCACAAATCAATAATTAGACAAGGCAACTAAGTTTCATTTCATTCATCTGGTAGTTAACGCATTTGATGTTTCTCATTGGGAGCTTGACACCTACAGTATTTCTCCCTCTCTCTCCCTCTCTCCCTCTAACTACCTACCTACCTACCTACAGTATTTCTCCCTCTCTCTCTATCCCTCTACCTAACTACCAACCTACTGTATTTCTCCCTCTCTCTCTAGTCCCCTACCTACATACCTACCTACCTACTGTATTTCTACCTCTCTCTCTATCCCTCTACCTACCTACCTATCCACCTACTTTATTTCTCCCTCTCTCTCTATCCCTTTACCTACCTACCTACCTACTGTATTTCTCACTCTCTCCCTATCCCTCTACCTACCTACCTACCTACCTACCTACCTACCTACCTACCTACCTACCTACTGTATTTCTCCCTCTCTCTCTATCCCTCTACCTAACTACCAACCTACTGTATTTCTCCCTCTCTCTCTATCCCCCTACCTACATACCTACCTACCTACTGTATTTCTCCCTCTCTCTCTATCCCTCTACCTATCTATCCACCTACTTTATTTCTCCCTCTCTCTCTATCCCTTTACCTACCTACCTACCTACCTACTGTATTTCTCCCTCCTCTCTATATATATCCCTTTACCTAACTACCTACCTACTGTATTTCACCCACTCTCTCTATCCCGTTACCTACCTACCTACCTACCTACTGTATTTCTCCCTCTCTCTCAATCCCTTTACCTACCTACCTACCTACTGTATTTCTCCCACTGTCTCTATCCCTCTGCCTACCTACCTACTGTATTTCTCCCTCCCTCTCTCTCTCTATCCCTCTACTTACCTACCTACCTACTGTATTTCTCCCTCTCTCTCTATTCCTTTACCTACCTTCCTACCTACTGTATTTCTCCCTCTCTCGCTATCCCGCTACCTACCTACCTACCTACGTACATACTGTATTTCTCCCTCTCTCTCTATCCACCTACCTACCTACCTACCTACCTACCTACCTACCTACCTACTGTATTTCTCCCTCTCTATATATATATCCCTCTACCAACCTACCTACCTACTGTATTTCTCAGTCGCTCTCTATCCCTCTCTCTACCTACCTACCTACCTACCTACCTACCTACCTACCTACCTACCTACCTACCTACCTACCTACCTACCTACCTACCTACCTACTGTATTTCTCACTCTCTCTATATATATATCCCTTTACCAACCTATGTACGAACCTACATTCTGTATTTTTCCATCTCTCTCAATCACTCTACCTACCTACCTAACTACCTACCTACATTCTGTATTTCTCCCTCTCTCTCTATCCCTTTACATACCTACCTACCTACAGTATTTCTCCCTCTCTCCCTCTACCTTCCTACCTACCTACTGTATTTCGCCCTCCCTCGCTCTCTATATATCTCTACCTACCTACCTACCTACTGTATTTCTCCCTCTCTCT
Source organism: Rhabdophis nuchalis (assembly GCA_039707465.1). Taxonomy (NCBI): domain Eukaryota; kingdom Metazoa; phylum Chordata; class Lepidosauria; order Squamata; family Natricidae; genus Rhabdophis; species Rhabdophis nuchalis. Next base: position 43,511 of record JBDLLF010000078.1, read on the forward strand.
ATATATATATCCCTTTACCTACCTACCTACCTACTGTATTTCTCCCTCTCTATCCGTCTACCTACCTTCTGTATTTCTCCCTCTCTCTCTCACCCTCTACCTACCTACCTACCTACCTACTGTATTTCTCCCTCCCTCTCTATCCCTCTACCTACCTACCTACTGTATTTCTCCCTTTCCCTCTATATCCCTTTACCTACCTACATATCTACTGTATTTCTCCCTCTCTCTCTATCCCTCTACCTACCTACCTACCTACTGTATTTCTCCCTCTCTGTCTATCCCTCTACCTACCTACCTACCTACTGTATTTCTCCCTCTCTCCCTCTACCTACCTACCTACCTACTGCATTTCTCCCTCCCTCTCAATCCCTTTACCTACCTACCTACCTACTGTATTTCTCCCACTGTCTCTATCCCTCTGCCTACCTACCTACTGTATTTCTCCCTCCCTCTCTCTCTCTATCCCTCTACTTACCTACCTACCTACTGTATTTCTCCCTCTCTCTCTATTCCTTTACCTAAGTTCCTACCTACTGTATTTCTCCCTCTCTCGCTATCCCGCTACCTACCTACCTACCTACGTACATACTGTATTTCTCCCTCTCTCTCTATCCACCTACCTACCTACCTACCTACCTACCTACCTACCTACCTACCTACCTACTGTATTTCTCCCTCTCTATATATATATCCCTCTACCAACCTACCTACCTACTGTATTTCTCAGTCGCTCTCTATCCCTCTCTCTACCTACCTACCTACCTACCTACCTACCTACCTACCTACCTACCTACCTACCTACTGTATTTCTCACTCTCTATATATATATATCCCTTTACCAACCTATGTACGAACCTACATTCTGTATTTTTCCATCTCTCTCAATCACTCTACCTACCTACCTAACTACCTACCTACATTCTGTATTTCTCCCTCTCTCTCTATCCCTTTACATACCTACCTACCTACAGTATTTCTCCCTCTCTCCCTCTACCTTCCTACCTACCTACTGTATTTCGCCCTCCCTCGCTCTCTATATATCTCTACCTACCTACCTACCTACTGTATTTCTCCCTCTCTCTATATATATATCCCTTTACCTACCTACCTACCTACTGTATTTCTCCCTCTCTATCCGTCTACCTACCTTCTGTATTTCTCCCTCTCTCTCTCACCCTCTACCTACCTACCTACCTACTGTATTTCTCCCTCCCTCTCTATCCCTCTACCTACCTACCTACTGTATTTCTCCCTTTCCCTCTATATCCCTTTACCTACCTACATATCTACTGTATTTCTCCCTCTCTCTCTATCCCTCTACCTACCTACCTACCTACTGTATTTCTCCCTCTCTGTCTATCCCTCTACCTACCTACCTACCTACTGTATTTCTCCCTCTCTCCCTCTACCTACCTACCTACCAACTGCATTTCTCCCTCCCTCTCTCTCTATATCCCTCTACCTTACTACCTACCTCCTGTATTTCTCCCTCTCTCTCAATCCCTATAACTACCTACCTACCTACTGTATTTCTCCCTCTCTCCCTCTACCTACCTCCCTACCTACTGCATTTCTCCCTCCCTCTCTCTCTATATCCCTCTACATACCTACCTACCTACCTACTGTATTTCTCCCTCTCTCTCTATCCCCCCACCTACGTACCTACCTACCACCTGTATTTCTCCCTCTCTCTATATATATATCCCTCTACCTACCTACCTACCTACAGTATTTCTCACTCTCTCTCTATCCCTCTACCTAACTACCAACCTACTGTATTTCTCCCTCTCTCTCTATCCCCCTACCTACATACCTACCTACCTACTGTATTTCTACCTCTCTCTCTATCCCTCTACCTACCTACCTATCCACCTACTTTATTTCTCCCTCTCTCTCTATCCCTTTACCTACCTACCTACCTACTGTATTTCTCACTCTCTCCCTATCCCTCTACCTACCTACCTACCTACCTACCTACCTACCTACCTACCTACCTACCTACCTACCTACTGTATTTCTCCCTCTCTCTCTATCCCTCTACCTAACTACCAACCTACTGTATTTCTCCCTCTCTCTCTATCCCCCTACCTACATACCTACCTACCTACTGTATTTCTCCCTCTCTCTCTATCCCTCTACCTATCTATCCACCTACTTTATTTCTCCCTCTCTCTCTATCCCTTTACCTACCTACCTACCTACCTACTGTATTTCTCCCTCTCTCTATATATATATCCCTTTACCTACCTACCTACCTACTGTATTTCTCCCTCTCTCTCTCACCCTCTACCTACCTACCTACCTACCTACTGTATTTCTCCCTCCCTCTCTATCCCTCTACCTACCTACCTACTGTATTTCTCCCTTTCCCTCTATATCCCTTTACCTACCTACATATCTACTGTATTTCTCCCTCTCTCTCTATCCCTCTACCTACCTACCTACCTACTGTATTTCTCCCTCTCTGTCTATCCCTCTACCTACCTACCTACCTACTGTATTTCTCCCTCTCTCCCTCTACCTACCTACCTACCTACTGCATTTCTCCCTCCCTCTCAATCCCTTTACCTACCTACCTACCTACTGTATTTCTCCCACTGTCTCTATCCCTCTGCCTACCTACCTACTGTATTTCTCCCTCCCTCTCGCTCTCTATCCCTCTACTTACCTACCTACCTACTGTATTTCTCCCTCTCTCTCTATTCCTTTACCTAAGTTCCTACCTACTGTATTTCTCCCTCTCTCGCTATCCCGCTACCTACCTACCTACCTACGTACATACTGTATTTCTCCCTCTCTCTCTATCCACCTACCTACCTACCTACCTACCTACCTACCTACCTACCTACCTACCTACCTACCTACCTACCTACCTACCTACCTACTGTATTTCTCCCTCTCTATATATATATCCCTCTACCAACCTACCTACCTACTGTATTTCTCAGTCGCTCTCTATCCCTCTCTCTCTCTACCTACCTACCTACCTACCTACCTACCTACCTACCTACCTACTGTATTTCTCACTCTCTCTATATATATATCCCTTTACCAACCTATGTACGAACCTACATTCTGTATTTTTCCATCTCTCTCAATCACTCTACCTACCTACCTAACTACCTACCTACATTCTGTATTTCTCCCTCTCTCTCTATCCCTTTACATACCTACCTACCTACAGTATTTCTCCCTCTCTCCCTCTACCTTCCTACCTACCTACTGTATTTCGCCCTCCCTCGCTCTCTATATATCTCTACCTACCTACCTACCTACTGTATATCTCCCTCTCTCTATATATATATCCCTTTACCTACCTACCTACCTACTGTATTTCTCCCTCTCTATCCGTCTACCTACCTTCTGTATTTCTCCCTCTCTCTCTCACCCTCTACCTACCTACCTACCTACTGTATTTCTCCCTCCCTCTCTATCCCTCTACCTACCTACCTACTGTATTTCTCCCTTTCCCTCTATATCCCTTTACCTACCTACATATCTACTGTATTTCTCCCTCTCTCTCTATCCCTCTACCTACCTACCTACCTACTGTATTTCTCCCTCTCTGTCTATCCCTCTACCTACCTACCTACCTACTGTATTTCTCCCTCTCTCCCTCTACCTACCTACCTACCAACTGCATTTCTCCCTCCCTCTCTCTCTATATCCCTCTACCTTACTACCTACCTCCTGTATTTCTCCCTCTCTCTCAATCCCTATAACTACCTACCTACCTACTGTATTTCTCCCTCTCTCCCTCTACCTACCTCCCTACCTACTGCATTTCTCCCTCCCTCTCTCTCTATATCCCTCTACATACCTACCTACCTACCTACTGTATTTCTCCCTCTCTCTCTATCCCCCCACCTACGTACCTACCTACCACCTGTATTTCTCCCTCTCTCTATATATATATCCCTCTACCTACCTACCTACCTACAGTATTTCTCACTCTCTCTCTATCCCTCTACCTAACTACCAACCTACTGTATTTCTCCCTCTCTCTCTATCCCCCTACCTACATACCTACCTACCTACTGTATTTCTACCTCTCTCTCTATCCCTCTACCTACCTACCTATCCACCTACTTTATTTCTCCCTCTCTCTCTATCCCTTTACCTACCTACCTACCTACTGTATTTCTCACTCTCTCCCTATCCCTCTACCTACCTACCTACCTACCTACCTACCTACCTACCTACCTACCTACCTACTGTATTTCTCCCTCTCTCTCTATCCCTCTACCTAACTACCAACCTACTGTATTTCTCCCTCTCTCTCTATCCCCCTACCTACATACCTACCTACCTACTGTATTTCTCCCTCTCTCTCTATCCCTCTACCTATCTATCCACCTACTTTATTTCTCCCTCTCTCTCTATCCCTTTACCTACCTACCTACCTACCTACTGTATTTCTCCCTCCTCTCTATATATATCCCTTTACCTAACTACCTACCTACTGTATTTCACCCACTCTCTCTATCCCGTTACCTACCTACCTACCTACCTACTGTATTTCTCCCACTGTCTCTATCCCTCTGCCTACCTACCTACTGTATTTCTCCCTCCCTCTCTCTCTCTATCCCTCTACTTACCTACCTACCTACTGTATTTCTCCCTCTCTCTCTATTCCTTTATCTACCTTCCTACCTACTGTATTTCTCCCTCTCTCGCTATCCCGCTACCTACCTACCTACCTACGTACATACTGTATTTCTCCCTCTCTCTCTATCCACCTACCTACCTACCTACCTACCTACCTACCTACCTACCTACCTACCTACCTACCTACCTACCTACTGTATTTCTCACTCTCTCTATATATATATCCCTTTACCAACCTATGTACGAACCTACATTCTGTATTTTTCCATCTCTCTCAATCACTCTACCTACCTACCTAACTACCTACCTACATTCTGTATTTCTCCCTCTCTCTCTATCCCTTTACATACCTACCTACCTACAGTATTTCTCCCTCTCTCCCTCTACCTTCCTACCTACCTACTGTATTTCGCCCTCCCTCGCTCTCTATATATCTCTACCTACCTACCTACCTACTGTATTTCTCCCTCTCTCTATATATATATCCCTTTACCTACCTACCTACCTACTGTATTTCTCCCTCTCTATCCGTCTACCTACCTTCTGTATTTCTCCCTCTCTCTCTCACCCTCTACCTACCTACCTACCTACTGTATTTCTCCCTCCCTCTCTATCCCTCTACCTACCTACCTACTGTATTTCTCCCTTTCCCTCTATATCCCTTTACCTACCTACATATCTACTGTATTTCTCCCTCTCTCTCTATCCCTCTACCTACCTACCTACCTACTGTATTTCTCCCTCTCTGTCTATCCCTCTACCTACCTACCTACCTACTGTATTTCTCCCTCTCTCCCTCTACCTACCTACCTACCTACTGCATTTCTCCCTCCCTCTCTCTCTATATCCCTCTACCTTACTACCTACCTCCTGTATTTCTCCCTCTCTCTCAATCCCTATAACTACCTACCTACCTACTGTATTTCTCCCTCTCTCCCTCTACCTACCTCCCTACCTACTGCATTTCTCCCTCCCTCTCTCTCTATATCCCTCTACATACCTACCTACCTACCTACTGTATTTCTCCCTCTCTCTCTATCCCTCCACCTACGTACCTACCTACCACCTGTATTTCTCCCTCTCTCTATATATATATCCCTCTACCTACCTACCTACCTACAGTATTTCTCCCTCTCTCTCTATCCCTCTACCTAACTACCAACCTACTGTATTTCTCCCTCTCTCTCTATCCCCCTACCTACATACCTACCTACCTACTGTATTTCTACCTCTCTCTCTATCCCTCTACCTACCTACCTATCCACCTACTTTATTTCTCCCTCTCTCTCTATCCCTTTACCTACCTACCTACCTACTGTATTTCTCACTCTCTCCCTATCCCTCTACCTACCTACCTACCTACCTACCTACCTACCTACCTACCTACCTACCTACTGTATTTCTCCCTCTCTCTCTATCCCTCTACCTAACTACCAACCTACTGTATTTCTCCCTCTCTCTCTATCCCCCTACCTACATACCTACCTACCTACTGTATTTCTCCCTCTCTCTCTATCCCTCTACCTATCTATCCACCTACTTTATTTCTCCCTCTCTCTCTATCCCTTTACCTAACTACCTACCTACCTACTGTATTTCTCCCTCCTCTCTATATATATCCCTTTACCTAACTACCTACCTACTGTATTTCACCCACTCTCTCTATCCCGTTACCTACCTACCTACCTACCTACTGTATTTCTCCCTCTCTCTCAATCCCTTTACCTACCTACCTACCTACTGTATTTCTCCCACTGTCTCTATCCCTCTGCCTACCTACCTACTGTATTTCTCCCTCCCTCTCTCTCTCTATCCCTCTACTTACCTACCTACCTACTGTATTTCTCCCTCTCTCTCTATTCCTTTACCTACCTTCCTACCTACTGTATTTCTCCCTCTCTCGCTATCCCGCTACCTACCTACCTACCTACCTACGTACATACTGTATTTCTCCCTCTCTCTCTATCCACCTACCTACCTACCTACCTACCTACCTACCTACCTACCTACCTACCTACCTACCTACTGTATTTCTCCCTCTCTATATATATATCCCTCTACCAACCTACCTACCTACTGTATTTCTCAGTCGCTCTCTATCCCTCTCTCTACCTACCTACCTACCTACCTACCTACCTACCTACCTACCTACCTACCTACCTACCTACCTACCTACTGTATTTCTCACTCTCTCTATATATATATCCCTTTACCAACCTATGTACGAACCTACATTCTGTATTTTTCCATCTCTCTCAATCACTCTACCTACCTACCTAACTACCTACCTACATTCTGTATTTCTCCCTCTCTCTCTATCCCTTTACATACCTACCTACCTACAGTATTTCTCCCTCTCTCCCTCTACCTTCCTACCTACCTACTGTATTTCGCCCTCCCTCGCTCTCTATATATCTCTACCTACCTACCTACCTACTGTATTTCTCCCTCTCTCTATATATATATCCCTTTACCTACCTACCTACCTACTGTATTTCTCCCTCTCTATCCGTCTACCTACCTTCTGTATTTCTCCCTCTCTCTCTCACCCTCTACCTACCTACCTACCTACTGTATTTCTCCCTCCCTCTCTATCCCTCTACCTACCTACCTACTGTATTTCTCCCTTTCCCTCTATATCCCTTTACCTACCTACATATCTACTGTATTTCTCCCTCTCTCTCTATCCCTCTACCTACCTACCTACCTACTGTATTTCTCCCTCTCTGTCTATCCCTCTACCTACCTACCTACCTACTGTATTTCTCCCTCTCTCCCTCTACCTACCTACCTACCTACTGCATTTCTCCCTCCCTCTCAATCCCTTTACCTACCTACCTACCTACTGTATTTCTCCCACTGTCTCTATCCCTCTGCCTACCTACCTACTGTATTTCTCCCTCCCTCTCTCTCTCTATCCCTCTACTTACCTACCTACCTACTGTATTTCTCCCTCTCTCTCTATTCCTTTACCTAAGTTCCTACCTACTGTATTTCTCCCTCTCTCGCTATCCCGCTACCTACCTACCTACCTACGTACATACTGTATTTCTCCCTCTCTCTCTATCCACCTACCTACCTACCTACCTACCTACCTACCTACATACCTACCTACCTACCTACCTACCTACTGTATTTCTCCCTCTCTATATATATATCCCTCTACCAACCTACCTACCTACTGTATTTCTCAGTCGCTCTCTATCCCTCTCTCTACCTACCTACCTACCTACCTACCTACCTACCTACCTACCTACCTACTGTATTTCTCACTCTCTCTATATATATATCCCTTTACCAACCTATGTACGAACCTACATTCTGTATTTTTCCATCTCTCTCAATCACTCTACCTACCTACCTAACTACCTACCTACATTCTGTATTTCTCCCTCTCTCTCTATCCCTTTACATACCTACCTACCTACAGTATTTCTCCCTCTCTCCCTCTACCTTCCTACCTACCTACTGTATTTCGCCCTCCCTCGCTCTCTATATATCTCTACCTACCTACCTACCTACTGTATTTCTCCCTCTCTCTATATATATATCCCTTTACCTACCTACCTACCTACTGTATTTCTCCCTCTCTATCCGTCTACCTACCTTCTGTATTTCTCCCTCTCTCTCTCACCCTCTACCTACCTACCTACCTACTGTATTTCTCCCTCCCTCTCTATCCCTCTACCTACCTACCTACTGTATTTCTCCCTTTCCCTCTATATCCCTTTACCTACCTACATATCTACTGTATTTCTCCCTCTCTCTCTATCCCTCTACCTACCTACCTACCTACTGTATTTCTCCCTCTCTGTCTATCCCTCTACCTACCTACCTACCTACTGTATTTCTCCCTCTCTCCCTCTACCTACCTACCTACCTACTGCATTTCTCCCTCCCTCTCTCTCTATATCCCTCTACCTTACTACCTACCTCCTGTATTTCTCCCTCTCTCTCAATCCCTATAACTACCTACCTACCTACTGTATTTCTCCCTCTCTCCCTCTACCTACCTCCCTACCTACTGCATTTCTCCCTCCCTCTCTCTCTATATCCCTCTACATACCTACCTACCTACCTACTGTATTTCTCCCTCTCTCTCTATCCCTCCACCTACGTACCTACCTACCACCTGTATTTCTCCCTCTCTCTATATATATATCCCTCTACCTACCTACCTACCTACAGTATTTCTCCCTCTCTCTCTATCCCTCTACCTAACTACCAACCTACTGTATTTCTCCCTCTCTCTCTATCCCCCTACCTACATACCTACCTACCTACTGTATTTCTACCTCTCTCTCTATCCCTCTACCTACCTACCTATCCACCTACTTTATTTCTCCCTCTCTCTCTATCCCTTTACCTACCTACCTACCTACTGTATTTCTCACTCTCTCCCTATCCCTCTACCTACCTACCTACCTACCTACCTACCTACCTACCTACCTACCTACCTACTGTATTTCTCCCTCTCTCTCTATCCCTCTACCTAACTACCAACCTACTGTATTTCTCCCTCTCTCTCTATCCCCCTACCTACATACCTACCTACCTACTGTATTTCTCCCTCTCTCTCTATCCCTCTACCTATCTATCCACCTACTTTATTTCTCCCTCTCTCTCTATCCCTTTACCTACCTACCTACCTACCTACTGTATTTCTCCCTCCTCTCTATATATATCCCTTTACCTAACTACCTACCTACTGTATTTCACCCACTCTCTCTATCCCGTTACCTACCTACCTACCTACCTACTGTATTTCTCCCTCTCTCTCAATCCCTTTACCTACCTACCTACCTACTGTATTTCTCCCACTGTCTCTATCCCTCTGCCTACCTACCTACTGTATTTCTCCCTCCCTCTCTCTCTCTATCCCTCTACTTACCTACCTACCTACTGTATTTCTCCCTCTCTCTCTATTCCTTTACCTACCTTCCTACCTACTGTATTTCTCCCTCTCTCGCTATCCCGCTACCTACCTACCTACCTACCTACGTACATACTGTATTTCTCCCTCTCTCTCTATCCACCTACCTACCTACCTACCTACCTACCTACCTACCTACCTACCTACCTACCTACCTACTGTATTTCTCCCTCTCTATATATATATCCCTCTACCAACCTACCTACCTACTGTATTTCTCAGTCGCTCTCTATCCCTCTCTCTACCTACCTACCTACCTACCTACCTACCTACCTACCTACCTACCTACCTACCTACCTACCTACTGTATTTCTCACTCTCTCTATATATATATCCCTTTACCAACCTATGTACGAACCTACATTCTGTATTTTTCCATCTCTCTCAATCACTCTACCTACCTACCTAACTACCTACCTACATTCTGTATTTCTCCCTCTCTCTCTATCCCTTTACATACCTACCTACCTACAGTATTTCTCCCTCTCTCCCTCTACCTTCCTACCTACCTACTGTATTTCGCCCTCCCTCGCTCTCTATATATCTCTACCTACCTACCTACCTACTGTATTTCTCCCTCTCTCTATATATATATCCCTTTACCTACCTACCTACCTACTGTATTTCTCCCTCTCTATCCGTCTACCTACCTTCTGTATTTCTCCCTCTCTCTCTCACCCTCTACCTACCTACCTACCTACTGTATTTCTCCCTCCCTCTCTATCCCTCTACCTACCTACCTACTGTATTTCTCCCTTTCCCTCTATATCCCTTTACCTACCTACATATCTACTGTATTTCTCCCTCTCTCTCTATCCCTCTACCTACCTACCTACCTACTGTATTTCTCCCTCTCTGTCTATCCCTCTACCTACCTACCTACCTACTGTATTTCTCCCTCTCTCCCTCTACCTACCTACCTACCTACTGCATTTCTCCCTCCCTCTCTCTCTATATCCCTCTACCTTACTACCTACCTCCTGTATTTCTCCCTCTCTCTCAATCCCTATAACTACCTCCCTACCTACTGTATTTCTCCCTCTCTCCCTCTACCTACCTCCCTCCCTACTGCATTTCTCCCTCCCTCTCTCTCTATATCCCTCTACATACCTACCTACCTACCTACTGTATTTCTCCCTCTCTCTCTATCCCTCCACCTACGTACCTACCTACCACCTGTATTTCTCCCTCTCTCTATATATATATCCCTCTACCTACCTCCCTACCTACTGTATTTCTCACTCTCTCTCTATCCCTCTACCTACTTACCTACCTACCTACCTACTGTATTTCTCCCTCTCTCTCTATCCCTCTACATACCTCCCTACCTACTGCATTTCTCCCTCTCTCTCCATCCCCCTACCTACCTACCTACCTACCTACCTACATACCTACATACCTACTTTATTTGTCCCTCTCTCTCTATCCTTCTACCTACCTACCTACCTACTGTATTTCTTCCTCCCTCTCTCTATCCCTCTACCTACCTACCTACCAACCTACCTACTGTATTTCTCCCTCTCTCTCTATCCCTTTACATACCTACCTACCTACAGTATTTCTCCCTCTCTCCCTCTACCTTCCTACCTACCTACTGTATTTCGCCCTCCCTCGCTCTCTATATCTCTCTACCTACCTACCTACCTACTGTATTTCTCCCTCTCTCTCTTACCCTCTACCTACCTACCTACCTACTGTATTTCTCACACTCTCTCTATATATATCCCTCTACCAACCTACCTACTTACTGTATTTCTCCCTCTCTCTCTATCCCTCTACCTACCTACCTACCTACCTACCTACCTACTGTATTTCTCCCTCTCTCTCTATCCCTCTACATACCTCCCTACCTACTGCATTTCTCCGTCTCTCTCTATCCCCCTACCTACCTACCTACCTACCCACCTACCTACCTACCTAATTTATTTGTCCATCTCTCTCTATCCCTCTACCTACCTATCCACCTACTTTATTTCTCACTCTCTCTCTATCCCTCTACCTACCTACCTACCTACCTACCTACCTACCTACCTACCTACCTACCTACCTACTGTATTTCTCCCTCTCTATATATATATATCCCTCTACCAACCTACCTACCTACTGTATTTCTCCCTCTCTCTCTATCCCTCTACCTACCTACCTACCTACCTACCTACCTACCTACCTACCTACCTATCCACCTACTTTATTTCTCCCTCTCTCTATATCCCTCTACCTACCTACCTACCTACTGTATTTCTCACTCTCTCTCTATCCCTTTACATACCTCCCTACCTACTGCATTTCTCCCTCTCTCTCTATCCCCCTACCTACCTACCTACCCACCTACCTACCTACTTACTTTATTTGTCCATCTCTCTCTATCCCTCTCCCTACCTATCCACCTACTGTATTTCTCCCTCGCTCTCTATCCCTCTACCTACCTACCTACCTACCTACCTATCCACCTACTTTATTTCTCCCTCTCTCTCTATCCCTTTACCTACATACCTACCTACTGTATTTCTCCCTCTCTCGCTATCCCGCTACCTACCTACCTACCTACTGTATTTCTCACTCTCTCTCTATCCCTCTACCTACCTACCTACCTACCTACCTACCTACCTACCTACCTACCTACCTACTGTATTTCTCACTCTCTATCTATCCCTCTACATACCTCCCTACCTACTGCATTTCTCCCTCTCTCTCCATCCCCCTACCTACCTACCTACCTACCTACCTACCTACCTACCTACCTACCTACTTCATTTCTCCCTCTCTCTCTATCCTTCTACCTACTTACCGACCTACTGTATTTCTCCCTCTCTCTCTATCCCTTTACCTACCTAACTACCTACAGTATTTCTCCCTCTCTCTCCCTCTAACTACCTACCTACCTACCTACTGTATTTGTCCCTCTCTATCCCTCTACCTAACTACCAACCTACTGTATTTCTCCCTCTCTCTCTATCCCCCTACCTACATACCTACCTATCTACTGTATTTGTCCCTCCCTCTCTATATATATCCCTCTACCTAACTACCAACCTACTGTATTTCTCCCTCTCTCTGTATCCCCCTACCTACATACCTACCTACCTACTGTATTTCTCCCTCTCTCTATATATATATCCCTTTACCTAACTACCTACCTACTGTATTTCTCCCCCTCTCTCTATCCCGTTACCTACCTACCTACCTACCTACCTACCTACCTACCTACCTACCTACTTACCTACCTACCTACTGTATTTCTCCCTCTATCTCTTTCACTCTACCTACCTACTGTATTTCTCCTTCTCTGTCTATCCCTTTACCTATCTACCTACCTACAGTATTTCTCCCTCTCTCTCTATCCCCCTACCTACATACCTACCTACCTACTGTATTTCTCCCTCTCTCTCTATCCCTCTACCTATCTACCTACCTACCTACCTACCTAATTTATTTGTCCATCTCTCTCTATCCCTCTACCTACCTATCCACCTACTTTATTTCTCACTCTCTCTCTATCCCTCTACCTACCTACCTACCTACCTACCTACCTACCTACCTACCTACCTACCTACCTACTGTATTTCTCCCTCTCTCTATATATATATCCCTCTACCAACCTACCTACCTACTGTATTTCTCCCTCTCTCTCTATCCCTCTACCTACCTACCTACCTACCTACCTACCTACCTACCTACCTACCTATCCACCTACTTTATTTCTCCCTCTCTCTCTATCCCCCTACCTACCTACCTACCCACCTACCTACCTACCTACTTTATTTGTCCATCTCTCTCTATCCCTCTCCCTACCTATCCACCTACTGTATTTCTCCCTCGCTCTCTATCCCTCTACCTACCTACCTACCTATCCACCTACTTTATTTCTCCCTCTCTCTCTATCCCTTTACCTACATACCTACCTACTGTATTTCTCCCTCTCTCGCTATCCCGCTACATACCTACCTACCTACTGTATTTCTCACTCTCTCTCTATCCCTCTACCTACCTACCTACCTACCTACCTACCTACCTACCTACCTACCTACTGTATTTCTCACTCTCTATCTATCCCTCTACCTACCTAACTACCTACCTACATTCTGTATTTCTCCCTCCCTCTCTATCCCTCTACATACCTCCCTACCTACTGCATTTCTCCCTCTCTCTCCATCCCCCTACCTACCTACCTAGCTACCTACCTACCTACTTCATTTCTCCCTCTCTCTCTATCCTTCTACCTACTTACCGACCTACTGTATTTCTCCCTCTCTCTCTATCCCTTTACCTACCTAACTACCTACAGTATTTCTCCCTCTCTCTCCCTCTAACTACCTACCTACCTACCTACTGTATTTGTCCCTCTCTATCCCTCTACCTAACTACCAACCTACTGTATTTCTCCCTCTCTCTCTATCCCCCTACCTACATACCTACCTACCTACTGTATTTGTCCCTCCCTCTCTATATATATCCCTCTACCTAACTACCAACCTAGTGTATTTCTCCCTCTCTCTCTATCCCCCTACCTACATACCTACCTACCTACTGTATTTCTCCCTCTCTCTATATATATATCCCTTTACCTAACTACCTACCTACTGTATTTCTCCCCCTCTCTCTATCCCGTTACCTACCTACCTACCTACCTACCTACCTACCTACCTACCTACCTACCTACCTACTGTATTTCTCCCTCTATCTCTTTCACTCTACCTACCTACTGTATTTCTCCCTCTCTGTCTATCCCTTTACCTATCTACCTACCTACAGTATTTCTCCCTCTCTCCCTCTACCTTCCTACCTACCTACTGTATTTCTCCCTCTCTCTCCCTCTCTCCCTCTAACTACCTACCTACCTACCGTATTTCTCCCTCTCTCTCTATCCCTCTACCTAACTACCAACCTACTGTATTTCTCCCTCTCTCTCTATCCCCCTACCTACATACCTACCTACCTACTGTATTTCTCCCTCTCTCTCTATCCCTCCACCTACCTACCTACCTATCCACCTACTTTATTTCTCCCTCTCTCTCTATCCCTTTACCTACCTACCTACCTACTGTATTTCTCACTTTCTCCCTATCCCTCTACCTACCTACCTACCTACCTACCTACCTACCTACCTACCTACCTACCTACCTACCTACTGTATTTCTCACACTCTCTCTATCCCTTTACCTACCTACCTACCTACTGTATTTCTCCCTCCCTCTCTATCCCTCTACCTACCTACCTACTGTATTTCTCCCTTTCCCTCTATATCCCTTTACCTACCTACATACCTACTGTATTTCTCCCTCTCTCTCTATCCCTCTACTTACCTACCTACCTACCGACTGTATTGCTCCCTCTCTCCCTCTACCTACCTACCTACTGCATTTCTCCCTCCCTCTCTCTCTATATCCCTCTACCTTACTACCTACCTCCTGTATTTCTCCCTCTCTCTCAATCCCTAGAACTACCTACCTACCTACTGTATTTCTCCCTCTCTCTCTATCCCTCTACCTACCTACCTACCTACCTACCTACCTACCTACCTACCTACCTATCCACCTAGTTTATTTCTCCCTCTCTCTCTATCCCTTTACCTACCTACCTACCTACTGTATTTCTCACTTTCTCCCTATCCCTCTACCTACCTACCTACCTACCTACCTACCTACCTCCCTCCCTACTGTATTTCTCACACTCTCTCTATCCCTTTACCTACCTACCTACCTACTGTATTTCTCCCTCTCTCTCCCTCTCTCCCTCTAACTACCTACCTACCTACCGTATTTCTCCCTCTCTCTCTATCCCTCTACCTAACTACCAACCTACTGTATTTCTCCCTCTCTCTCTATCCCCCTACCTACATACCTACCTACCTACTGTATTTCTCCCTCTCTCTCTATCCCTCTACCTACCTACCTACCTACCTACCTACCTACCTATCCACCTACTTTATTTCTCCCTCTCTCTCTATCCCTTTACCTACCTACCTACTGTATTTCTCACTTTCTCCCTATCCCTCTACCTACCTACCTACCTACCTACATACCTACCTACCTACCTACCTACTGTATTTCTCACACTCTATCCCTTTACCTACCTACCTACCTACTGTATTTCTCCCTCCCTCTCTATCCCTCTACCTACCTACCTACTGTATTTCTCCCTTTCCCTCTATATCCCTTTACCTACCTACATACCTACTGTATTGCTCCCTCTCTCCCTCTACCTACCTACCTACTGCATTTCTCCCTCCCTCTCTCTCTATATCCCTCTACCTTACTACCTACCTCCTGTATTTCTCCCTCTCTCTCAATCCCTATAACTACCTACCTACCTACTGTATTTCTCCCTCTCTCTCTATCCCTCTACCTACCTACCTACCTACCTACCTACCTATCCACCTAGTTTATTTCTCCCTCTCTCTCTATCCCTTTACCTACCTACCTACCTACTGTATTTCTCACTTTCTCCCTATCCCTCTACCTACCTACCTACCTACCTACCTACCTACCTACCTACCTACCTACTGTATTTCTCACACTCTCTCTATCCCTTTACCTACCTACCTACTGTATTTCTCCCTATCTCTCTATCTCTCTACCTACCTACCTACCTACCTACCTACTGTATTTCTCCCTCTCTCTCTTACCCTCTACCTACCTACCTACCTACTGTATTTCTCCTTCTCTGTCTCTATCCCTCTACCTACCTACCTACCTACCTACCTACCTACCTACCTACTGTATTTCTCCCTCTATCTCTTTCACTCTACCTATCTACCTACCTACTGCATTTCTCCCTCCCTCTCTCTCTATATCCCTCTACCTTACTACCTACCTCCTGTATTTCTCCCTCTCTCTCAATCCCTATAACTACCTACCTACCTACTGTATTTCTCCCTCTCTCTCTATCCCTCTACCTACCTACCTACCTACCTACCTACCTATCCACCTAGTTTATTTCTCCCTCTCTCTCTATCCCTTTACCTACCTACCTACCTACTGTATTTCTCACTTTCTCCCTATCCCTCTACCTACCTACCTACCTACCTACCTACCTACCTACCTACCTACCTACCTACTGTATTTCTCACACTCTCTCTATCCCTTTACCTACCTACCTACTGTATTTCTCCCTATCTCTCTATCTCTCTACCTACCTACCTACCTACCTACCTACTGTATTTCTCCCTCTCTCTCTTACCCTCTACCTACCTACCTACCTACTGTATTTCTCCTTCTCTGTCTCTATCCCTCTACCTACCTACCTACCTACCTACCTACCTACCTACCTACCTACCTACTGTATTTCTCCCTCTATCTCTTTCACTCTACCTATCTACCTACCTACAGTATTTCTCCCTCTCTCCCTATCCCCCTACCTACATACCTACCTACCTACTGTATTTCTCCCTCTCTCTCTATCCCTCTACCTATCTACCTACCTACCTACCTATCCACCTACTTTATTTCTCCCTCTCTCTCTATCCCTTTACCTACCTACCTACCTATTGTATTTCTCACTTTCTCCCTATCCCTCTACCTACCTACCTACCTACCTACTGTATTTCTCACACTCTCTCTATCCCTTTACCTACCTACCTACCTACTGTATTTCTCCCTCCCTCTCTATTCCTCTACCTACCTACCTACTGTATTTCTCCCTTTCCCTCTATATCCCTTTACCTACCTACATACCTACTGTATTTCTCCCTCTCTCTCTATCCCTCTACTTACCTACCTACCTACCTACTGTATTGCTCCCTCTCTCCCTCTACCTACCTACCTACTGCATTTCTCCCTCCCTCTCTCTCTATATCCCTCTACCTTACTACCTACCTCCTGTATTTCTTCCTCTCTCTCAATCCCTATAACTACCTACCTACCTACTGTATATCTCCCTCTCTCTCTATCCCTCTACCTACCTACCTACCTACCTACCTACCTATCCACCTAGTTTATTTTCTCCCTCTCTCTCTATCCCTTTACCTACCGACCTACCTACTGTATTTCTCACTTTCTCCCTATCCCTCTACCTACCTACCTACCTACCTACCTACCTACCTACCTACCTACTGTATTTCTCAAACTCTCTCTATCCGTTTACCTACCTACCTACCTACTGTATTTCTCCCTATCTCTCTATCTCTCTACCTACCTACCTACCTACTGTATTTCTCCCTCTCTCTCTTACCCTCTACCTACCTACCTACCTACTGTATTTCTCCTTCTCTGTCTCTATCCCTCTACCTACCTACCTACCTACCTACCTACCTACCTACCTACTGTATTTCTCCCTCTATGTCTTTCACTCTACCTACCTACTGTATTTCTCCCTCTCTCCCTCTACCTTCCTACATACCTACTGTATTTCTCCCTCTCTCTCTATCCCTCTACCTACCTACCTACCTACCTACCTATCCACCTAGTTTATTTCTCCCTCTCTCTCTATCCCTTTACCTACCTACCTACCTACTGTATTTCTCACTTTCTCCCTATCCCTCTACCCACCTACCTACCTACCTACCTACCTACCTACCTACCTACCTACCTACCTACCTACTGTATTTCTCCCTCTCTCTCTATCCCTCTACCTACCTACCTACCTACCTACTGTATTTCTCCCTCTCTCTCTATCCCTCTACCTACATATCCACCTACTTTATTTCTCCCTCTCTCTCTATCCCTTTACCTACCTACCTACCTACTGTATTTCTCCCTCTCTCGCTATCCCGCTACCTACCTACCTACCTACTGTATTTCTCACTCTCTCTTAATCCCTCTACCTACCTACCTACCTACTGTATTTCTCCCTCTCTCCCTCTACCTACCTACCTACCTACCTACATACATACATACATACATACATACATGCTGTATTTCTCCCTCTATCTCTATCCCTCTACCTGCCTACCTACTGTATTTCTCACTCTCTCTCTATCCCTCTACCTACCTACCTACCTACCTACCTACCTACCTACCTACCTACCTACTGTATTTCTCCCGCTCTCTCGATCCCTTTACCTACCTACCTATATACATACTGTATTTCTCCCTCTCTCGCTATCCCGTTACCTACCCACTGTATTTCTTACTCTCTCTCGATCCCTTTACCTACATACCTACTGTATTTCTCCCTCCCTCTCTATATATATCACTCTACCTACCTACCTACCTACCTACTGTATTTCTCCCTCTCTCTCTATCCCTCTACCTACCTACCTACTGTATTTCTCCCTCTCTCGCTATCCCGCTACCTACCTACCTACCTACTTTATTTGTCCCTCTCTCTCTATCCCTCTACCTACCTATCCACCTACTTTATTTCTCACTCTCTCTCTATCCCTCTACCTACCTACCTACCTACCTACCCACCTACCTACCTATTGTATTTCTCCCTCTCTCTCGATCCCTTTACCTACATACATACATACTGTATTTCTCCCTCTCTCGCTATCCCGTTACCTACCCACTGTATTTCTCACTCTCTCTCTATCCCTTTACCTACATACCTACTGTATTTCTCCCTCCCTCTCTCTATATATCCCTCTACCTACCTACCTACCTACTGTATTTCTCCTTCTCTCTCTATCGCTCTACCTACCTATCCACCTACTTTATTTCTCCCTCTCTCTCTATCCCTTTACCTACCTACCTACCTACTGTATTTCTCCCTCTCTCGCTATCCCGCTACCTACCTACCTACCTACTGTATTTCTCACTCTCTCTTAATCCCTCTACCTACCTACCTACCTACTGTATTTCTCCCTCTCTCCCTCTACCTACCTACCTACCTACCTACATACATACATACATACATACATACATGTTGTATTTCTCCCTCTATCTCTATCCCTCTACCTGCCTACCTACTGTATTTCTCACTCTCTCTCTATCCCTCTACCTACCTACCTACCTACCTACCTACCTACCTACCTACCTACTGTATTTCTCCCGCTCTCTCGATCCCTTTACCTACCTACCTATATACATACTGTATTTCTCCCTCTCTCGCTATCCCGTTACCTACCCACTGTATTTCTTACTCTCTCTCGATCCCTTTACCTACATACCTACTGTATTTCTCCCTCCCTCTCTATATATATCACTCTACCTACCTACCTACCTACCTACTGTATTTCTCCCTCTCTCTCTATCCCTCTACCTACCTATCCACCTACTTTATTTCTCCCTCTCTCTCTATCCCTTTACCTACCTACCTACCTACTGTATTTCTCCCTCTCTCGCTATCCCGCTACCTACCTACCTACCTACTTTATTTGTCCCTCTCTCTCTATCCCTCTACCTACCTATCCACCTACTTTATTTCTCACTCTCTCTCTATCCCTCTACCTACCTACCTACCTACCTACCCACCTACGTACCTACTGTATTTCTCCCGCTCTCTCAATCCCTTTACCTACCTACCTATATACATACTGTATTTCTCCCTCTCTCGCTATCCCGTTACCTACCCACTGTATTTCTTACTCTCCTTTTTTTTTTTTATATTGAAAAAGTTTTATTGGTTTTACATTTTTTAACAGGGTAAGGTAATGGTTACAAAGAAATTTTGAGAGCATTCACGTCAGAGTCATCGGACCTTCCGAGACCTCAAAATACACAATAAAAAAGTTAACATAGAAAACATTTTCCATACCACTACAAGTTGAAAGCAAGTACATTTACCTAAATTCTCCCTTCCATGCTGTCAGACATTTACAAAAAGTCCGGATAGAAATATTATGCAAAATTGTTCAGGAAAAAAATCAAGGCAAAGTTATTTTTTTGATCTAAGTCTTTTGGCTATTGTATCTTCTTTTTCTCCTCCCTGGCCCCCCGCAGGCGGAGCCGTGGCCCCCTCCGTCCCCCCTGGATCTTCCCCCAGGGCAGAGGAATGTTTTTTAAGAAAGGCTTCCGCCTCAGCAACTGTTTTAATCCTCACTCTTCCTCCTTCCCAGAACACCAGCATCCCTTCAGGCGTCATCCACTTGAACCAAATCCCGTGATCAAACAAGGTTTTAGACAAGAAGGAAAATTTCCTTCTTGAGTCTCTAATTTTTCTAGGGATCTGCTTCAAGATAGTGACCGTTTCTCGATGATAAGTTAAAGGTTTCTCTCTCTGCGCTTTCAGGATTTCCTCTCTGGTTGACCTTCTAACAAATTTCACATGTATCTCTCTAGGCACTTCATTCATCCTGGCATATGCAGAGTTAATTCTATAGGCTAGGTCAATGTCCCCCCTGATCTCATCCTTAGGTTTTTGTAAATAATCTGCTAAAATTGTACTCATAAGATCAGGCAGGCATTCACCAGAATCCTCAAGAACATTCTGAAATCTCAAAAAATATGTCATTCTTTCCATATCTATCCTAGACACACGCCCATTTATTTCCCCCACCTCATTAGAAATATTTTTAATCTCTCCCTTAGCCCCCTCCAACCCTCCTTCCAATTCTTCATTCTTCTGTGTATTCTCCAACACTTGCTTCCGGGTATCCAATAGTTCCTTTTTGAAAGTACTATTTTCAGCCCTCTGGGCCTTTATTTCTGATATCAAAGTCTGCATAGAGGTTTCAAGAGAAGCCATCCTTTGTTCCAAATTTACAAGTGCTGCTTCTTGTGCCATGGTTAAAAGTTAGAATCACTGCCACCAAGATGGCGTTTTCCGGGTGGGGCTGGTGGGGCAGATCAGGAGCTCAGTTCAGTTCAGGGCCGTGAAGTTGCAAACAATTCAGAATCCAAAAGAGACACAATTTCCCAAATCAGCAAATAGTAATAACGAAGGTATTCCAAAGAAGAAATCACAAATCCATCAAGAAAATTTTTTTTCCAAAAATCCAGAGAGAGTCCTGCTTTCAAAGAGACGCTGGAAATTTTCCTTAGTTGAAATAATCAGGCAGGGACACAGAGAAGCCACTTCCACCGCCCATCTCAGCCAGAGGGAGAGAGTAGCAAAAAAAGAATTTTTTAAACTCAGCCAGACCTAGAAACAATGTTGCAAAAAGTCACAATCCACTTTCCCTTGTTAGAGACCGTCCGGAGTGAAAGTTTCCGCTTTCCCTTTGCAGAGAAGCCATTTTAACGTGCCGCTTAAATCCGAGGGGGGGTTTTTTAAAAATAAACACCCCCCTCCCAGTCCGTTCAGTCTGGCTGGCAGCAGGAAAAAAAAGTTTTTTAAAGACTCACTCTCTCCTCGCAGCTGAAGCCTCGGGAGTCCTTCTGACTGAGCCGATCAGCCCTCCTCATAATTGTAAATGGCGCCGTCTTCCCTGGGCGAAGGGAAAACCCCCCGCTAGCATGTTCTCCCTCACCTGAGCCGCGCCGGGAGCCGCTTCCTCCACCGCCGTGGGGGGCACGCCCCCCGACGAGCCGGCCCTACGGGAGACCCTCAAACAAGAGGAGTCTCGCCCCCGTTGGGGGGCAGAAGAAGAAACAAAGCGGCGAGCGAGCGCTAGGCTCGCCCGTCGCCGCAGGAGCCGGAACCGGAAGCCCTTTCTTACTCTCTCTTGATCCCTTTACCTACATACCTACTGTATTTCTCCCTCCCTCTCTATATATATCACTCTACCTACCTACCTACCTACCTACTGTATTTCTCCCTCTCTCTCTATCCCTCTACCTACCTATCCACCTACTTTATTTCTCCCTCTCTCTCTATCCCTTTACCTACCTACCTACCTACTGTATTTCTCCCTCTCTCGCTATCCCGCTACCTACCTACCTACCTACTTTATTTGTCCCTCTCTCTCTATCCCTCTACCTACCTATCCACCTACTTTATTTCTCACTCTCTTTCTATCCCTCTACCTACCTACCTACCTACCTACCTACCCACCTACGTACCTACTGTATTTCTCCCTCTCTATATATATATATCCCTCTACCAACCTACATACATACTGTATTTCTCCCTCTCTCTCTATCCCTCTACCTACCTACCTATCCACCTACTTTATTTCTCCCTCTCTCTATATCCCCCTACCTACCTACCTACCTACCCACCTACCTACCTACCTAATTTATTTGTCCATCTCTCTCTATCCCTCTACCTACCTATCCACCTACTTTATTTCTCACTCTCTCTCTATCCCTCTACCTACCTACCTACCTACCTACCTACCTACCTACCTACCTACCTACCTACTGTATTTCTCCCTCTCTCTATATATATATCCCTCTACCAACCTACCTACCTACTGTATTTCTCCCTCTCTCTCTATCCCTCTACCTACCTACCTACCTACCTACCTACCTACCTACCTATCCACCTACTTTATTTCTCCCTCTCTCTATATCCCTCTACCTACCTACCTACCTACTGTATTTCTCACTCTCTCTCTATCCCTCTACATACCTCCCTACTTACTGCATTTCTCCCTCTCTCTCTATCCCCCTACCTACCTACCTACCCACCTACCTACCTACCTACTTTATTTGTCCATCTCTCTCTATCCCTCTCCCTACCTATCCACCTACTGTATTTCTCCCTCGCTCTCTATCCCTCTACCTACCTACCTACCTATCCACCTACTTTATTTCTCCCTCTCTCTCTATCCCTTTACCTACATACCTACCTACTGTATTTCTCCCTCTCTCGCTATCCCGCTACATACCTACCTACCTACTGTATTTCTCACTCTCTCTCTATCCCTCTACCTACCTACCTACCTACCTACCTACCTACCTACCTACCTACCTACCTACTGTATTTCTCACTCTCTATCTATCCCTCTACCTACCTAACTACCTACCTACATTCTGTATTTCTCCCTCCCTCTCTATCCCTCTACATACCTCCCTACCTACTGCATTTCTCCCTCTCTCTCCATCCCCCTACCTACCTACCTACCTACCTACCTACCTACCTACTTCATTTCTCCCTCTCTCTCTATCCTTCTACCTACTTACCGACCTACTGTATTTCTCCCTCTCTCTCTATCCCTTTACCTACCTAACTACCTACAGTATTTCTCCCTCTCTCTCCCTCTAACTACCTACCTACCTACCTACTGTATTTGTCCCTCTCTATCCCTCTACCTAACTACCAACCTACTGTATTTCTCCCTCTCTCTCTATCCCCCTACCTACATACCTACCTACCTACTGTATTTGTCCCTCCCTCTCTATATATATCCCTCTACCTAACTACCAACCTAGTGTATTTCTCCCTCTCTCTCTATCCCCCTACCTACATACCTACCTACCTACTGTATTTCTCCCTCTCTCTCTATATATATCCCTTTACCTAACTACCTACCTACTGTATTTCTCCCCCTCTCTCTATCCCGTTACCTACCTACCTACCTACCTACCTACCTACCTACCTACCTACCTACCTACCTACCTACTGTATTTCTCCCTCTATCTCTTTCACTCTACCTACCTACTGTATTTCTCCCTCTCTGTCTATCCCTTTACCTATCTACCTACCTACAGTATTTCTCCCTCTCTCCCTCTACCTTCCTACCTACCTACTGTATTTCTCCCTCTCTCTCCCTCTCTCCCTCTAACTACCTACCTACCTACCGTATTTCTCCCTCTCTCTCTATCCCTCTACCTAACTACCAACCTACTGTATTTCTCCCTCTCTCTCTATCCCCCTACCTACATACCTACCTACCTACTGTATTTCTCCCTCTCTCTCTATCCCTCTACCTATCTACCTACCTACCTACCTATCCACCTATTTTATTTCTCCCTCTCTCTCTATCCCTTTACCTACCTACCTACCTACTGTATTTCTCACTTTCTCCCTATCCCTCTACCTACCTACCTACCTACCTACCTACCTACCTACCTACCTACCTACCTACCTACTGTATTTCTCACACTCTCTCTATCCCTTTACCTACCTACCTACCTACTGTATTTCTCCCTCCCTCTCTATCCTCTACCTACCTACCTACTGTATTTCTCCCTTTCCCTCTATATCCCTTTACCTACCTACATACCTACTGTATTTCTCCCTCTCTCTCTATCCCTCTACTTACCTACCTACCTACCTACTGTATTGCTCCCTCTCTCCCTCTACCTACCTACCTACTGCATTTCTCCCTCCCTCTCTCTCTATATCCCTCTACCTTACTACCTACCTCCTGTATTTCTCCCTCTCTCTCAATCCCTATAACTACCTACCTACCTACTGTATTTCTCCCTCTCTCTCTATCCCTCTACCTACCTACCTACCTACCTACCTATCCACCTAGTTTATTTCTCCCTCTCTCTCTATCCCTTTACCTACCTACCTACCTACTGTATTTCTCACTTTCTCCCTATCCCTCTACCTACCTACCTACCTACCTACCTACCTACCTCCCTACTGTATTTCTCACACTCTCTCTATCCCTTTACCTACCTACCTACCTACTGTTTTTCTCCCTATCTCTCTATCTCTCTACATCCTACCTACCTACTGTATTTCTCCCTCTCTCTCTTACCCTCTACCTACCTACCTACCTACTGTATTTCTCCTTCTCTGTCTCTATCCCTCTACCTTCCTTCCTACCTACCTACCTACCTACCTACCTACCTACCTACCTACTGTATTTCTTCCTCTATGTCTTTCACTCTACCTACCTACTGTATTTCTCCCTCTCTCCCTCTACCTTCCTACATACCTACTGTATTTCTCCCTCTCTCTATATATATATCCCTTTACCTAACTACCTACCTACTGTATTTCTCCCCCTCTCTCTATCCCGTTACCTACCTACCTACCTACCTACCTACCTACCTACCTACCTACCTACCTACCTACCTACTGTATTTCTCCCTCTATCTTAAGAAGGGCCTTAAGAAGCCCTCTTTGGACCCAGCTCTTTTAAACAACTATCGTCCAGTCTCCAACCTTCCCTTTTTGGCGAAGGTTGTCGAGAGTGTGGTGGCACAACAGTTTCCCCGTCACCTGGAGGAAATTGAGTATCTAGATCCGCGCCAGTCCGGCCTTGAATAGTCTCTCTGTCTATAGATTTTAAATGTTTTTTAATGGGTTCTCAATTATTTTTAGCACGGGATAATATTGTTTAATTTGTGTTTTAAAGTATGTATTCTTGTATTTATTGTTTATCTTGTTTTTAGTTCCTCCTGTGCAATGCCCCGGGTCCCTGTGGGGAGAGGGAGCGGTTAATAAATCCAAATTTATTATTATTATTATTATTATTATCTCTTTCACTCTACCTACCTACTGTATTTCTCCCTCTCTCCCTCTACCTTCCTACCTATCTACTGTATTTCTCCCTCTCTCTCCCTCTCTCCCTCTAACTACCTACCTACCTACCTACCGTATTTCTCCCTCTCTCTCTATCCCTCTACCTAACTACCAACCTACTGTATTTCTCCCTCTCTCTCTATCCCCCTACCTACATACCTACCTACCTACTGTATTTCTCCCTCTCTCTCTATCCCTCTACCTATCTACCTACCTACCTACCTACCTATCCACCTACTTTATTTCTCCCTCTCTCTCTATCCCTTTACCTACCTACCTACCTACTGTATTTCTCACTTTCTCCCTATCCCTCTACCTACCTACCTACCTACCTACATACCTACCTACCTACCTACCTACTGTATTTCTCACACTCTATCCCTTTACCTACCTACCTACCTACTGTATTTCTCCCTCCCTCTCTATCCCTCTACCTACCTACCTACTGTATTTCTCCCTTTCCCTCTATATCCCTTTACCTACCTACATACCTACTGTATTGCTCCCTCTCTCCCTCTACCTACCTACCTACTGCATTTCTCCCTCCCTCTCTCTCTATATCCCTCTACCTTACTACCTACCTCCTGTATTTCTCCCTCTCTCTCAATCCCTATAACTACCTACCTACCTACTGTATTTCTCCCTCTCTCTCTATCCCTCTACCTACCTACCTACCTACCTACCTACCTACCTACCTACCTACCTATCCACCTAGTTTATTTCTCCCTCTCTCTCTATCCCTTTACCTACCTACCTACCTACTGTATTTCTCACTTTCTCCCTATCCCTCTACCTACCTACCTACCTACCTACCTACCTACCTACCTACTGTATTTCTCACACTCTCTCTATCCCTTTACCTACCTACCTACTGTATTTCTCCCTATCTCTCTATCTCTCTACCTACCTACCTACTGTATTTCTCCCTCTCTCTCTTACCCTCTACCTACCTACCTACCTACTGTATTTCTCCTTCTCTGTCTCTATCCCTCTACCTACCTACCTACCTACCTACCTACCTACCTACCTACCTACCTACCTACCTACCTACCGACCTACCGACCTACCTACCTACTGTATTTCTCAAATTCAAAAAAATTCAAATTCAAATTTATTAACCGCACCCTCTCCCCACAGGGACCCGGGGCGGTGCACAGGAAAAGCTAAAAACAATATACAATAAATACAAAATACATACTTTAAAATAGAATTAAACAGTGTTACCCGTGCTAAAAATAATTAAGATTAAGAACCCATTAAAATATTTGGAATCAATAGACAGAGAGAACTATTCAAGGCCGGCCAGTCGAAAGAAATAGGTCTTCAATTTTGCACGGAAGGAGCGGAGGTCAGTGGTCGTTCTAATATCAGGGGGAAGGTCGTTCCAGAGGGCCGGGCCCGCCACAGAGAGAGCCCTTCCCCTGGGCGTCGCCCGCTGACAAAGTCTAGTGGACGGCACCCGGAGAAGTCCCTCTCTGTGGGAGCGAATCGGTCGTGAGGATGTGTGGGGCAGGATCCGATCTCGCAGATAGCTAGGTCCCGAGCCATGGAGCGCTTTGAAGATGATAACTAACACCTTGAAGCGCACCCGGAAGACGACAGGTAGCCAGTGCAGCTCGCGCAAGAGCGGTGTAACGTGGGTGAACCTGGTGGTCCCCATAATTGCTCGCGCGGCTGCATTCTGAACTAACTGAAGCCTCCGGGTGCACCTCAAGGGGAGCCCCATGTAGAGAGAGTTACAGTAGTCCAGTCGGGATGTCACGAGGGCATGAGTGACTGTGCGAAGGGCGTCCCGATCCAATAGGGGGCGCAATTGGCGAACCAGGCGAACCTGGTAGAACGCCCTCCTGGCCACGGCTGTCACTTGCTCTTCCATAGACAGCCGGGTATCCAGGAGGACACCCAAATTGCACGCCCCATCCACAGGGGCAAGATGTTCGCCCCCTATGGCCAGCGTTGGAGAGAGCTGGTTGAATCGGGCAGCCGGAAACCACAGCCACTCGGTCTTGGTCGGGTTGAGCCTAAGTCCGTTACTTCCCATCCAGATCCGCACGGCTTCCAGGCACTGGCACATCACCGTTACGGCATCGTTGGGGTGGTTTGGGGTAGATATGTACAGCTGGGTGTCATCAGCGTACAGGTGGTACTCTACCCCAAAACCACGGATGATCTCACCCAGCGGCTTCATGTATGCATTAAACAGGAGAGGCGAGAGGACCGACCCCTGAGGCACCCCGCATGTGAGGGGTCTCGGGGTCGACCTCTGCTCTCCTGCCCGCACAAATTGCGATCGGCCAGAGAGGTAGGAGGAGAACCACCGTAAAACGGTGCCTCCCACCCCCAACCCCCCCAGCCGATGCAATAGGATACCATGGTCGATGGTATCGAAAGCCGCCGAGAGGTCTAATAGGACCAGGATGGAGGAACATCCCCCATCTCTGGCCCTCCAGAGATCATCTACCAACGCGACCAATGCCGTCTCGGTGCTATGCCCGGGCCGAAAGCCGGACTGGCGCGGATCTAGATAGTCAACTTCCTCCAGGTGACGGGGAAACTGTTGTGCCACCACACTCTCAACAACCTTCGCCAAGAAGGGAAGGTTGGAGACTGGACGGTAGTTGTTCAAAAGAGCTGGGTCCAAAGAGGGCTTCTTGAGGAGGGGCCTCACCATAGCCTCTTTTAGGGAGGCAGGCAAGGAACCCTCACTCAAGGATGCGTTGACAACCTCTTGGAGCCAGCCTCGTGTCACCTCCCAGGATGCCAGTACAAGCCAGGAGGGGCACGGGTCCAATAAACATGTGGTGGCTCGCAGTCGCCCACGTAGCCTGTCCATATCCTCGGAAGTAACGGGGTCAAACTCCTCCCAAACAAGATCTCTCTCGTGGCATCCCACTGGGCCATGAATGGGGGCTAGCTCACTCTGTATCTGGGCGGTTTTCTCCTGCAGAAAAATCACAAATTCCTCTGCTCTACCCTGTAGCGGGGCTTCCCGTTCCCTCTGTTGAAGGAGGGCGCGGGTCACCCTAAACAGGGCGGCAGGGCGGTTTTCTGCGGATGCTATGAGGGTGGCACAATGATGACGTTTGGCCACCCTCAGCGCCACAATGTAAGTCCGTAAATGGGCTCTTACCTGTGTCCGGTCAGATTCAGAGCGGCTAGCCCTCCATCTTCTCTCTAGGCATCTCTTGCGGCGTTTCATCACCCGCAGCCCCTCAGTAAACCAAGGAGCCAGGGTGGTTCGCCGCCGCGAGAGAGGCCGCAAGGGCGCGACCCGATCTAAGGCTCCCACGGCCGCACTATTCCATGCGGCCGTGAGGTCCTCCATCGGGGCACGGGTCAGGGATACAGGAAATGGCCCAAGCGCTGTCTGGAACCCATCCGGGTCCATCAAGCGCCTGGGGCGGTACCAGATTGGTGACTCTGGTTCCGCCTCCCCGCGGAGGGGAGCAGCGGTCGGAAAGTCGAGCCGGAGAAGTGAGTGGTCTGACCATGACAAGGGTGTGATGACTATGTCCCCTGTACCCAGATCACTCTTCCATTGGCCCGAGACAAAGATGAGGTCCGGCGTATGTCCACCCTCATGGGTGGGGCCCTGAATTACTTGGGTCAGGTCCATGGCCGTCATGGAAGCCATGAACTCCCGAGCTACCACGGATGATTCGCCCAACGATGGCAGATTAAAGTCCCCCATGACTATAAGTCTGGGGGTCTCCACTGCCACCGTAGCGATCACCTCCAGGAGCTCAGGCAGGGCTGCTGCTACATAGCGGGGAGCCAGGTATACAACCAGCAAGCCCAACTGCCTCCCTAGGCCCCACTTCATGCAGAGGGACTCACAGCCGGAAGTCTGAGGCACAATGGTCTCTCTCGGCTCCAGGCCTTCCTTAATAATGACCGCTACCCCACCACCCCTGCCTAGGGCCCGCGGCTGATGAAATGCGCGGTAGCCTGGTGGGCACATTTCAACGAGGGGATGTCCTCCCTCGTGGCCCAACCAGGTCTCCGCAATTCCTACCAGGTCCGGCTCCCCCTCTGACACAAGGTCACTAATGAGGGGGGCTTTGTTGACAACGGACCTGGCGTTGCAAAACATCTCCCTCTATGTCTTTCACTCTACCTACCTACTGTATTTCTCCCTCTCTCCCTCTACCTTCCTACATACCTACTGTATTTCTCCCTCTCTTTCCCTCTCTCCCTCTAACTACCTACCTACCTACCTACTGTATTTCTCCCTCTCTCTCTATCCCTCTACCTACCTACCTACCTACCTACCTACCTATCCACCTAGTTTATTTCTCCCTCTCTCTCTATCCCTTTACCTACCTACCTACCTACTGTATTTCTCACTTTCTCCCTATCCCTCTACCCACCTACCTACCTACCTACCTACCTACCTACCTACTGTATTTCTCACACTCTCTCTATCCTTTTACCTACCTACCTACCTACTGTATTTCTCCCTCTCTCGCTATCCCCCTACCTACCTACCTACCTACCTACCTACCTACCTACTACCTACCTACCCATCTACCTACCTACCTACCTACCTACTGTATTTCTCTCTCCCTCCCTATATATATCCCTCTACCTACCTACCTACCTACCTACTGTATTTCTCCCTCTCTCCCTATCCCTCTACCTACCTATCCACCTACTTTATTTCTCCCTCTCTCTCTATCCCTTTACCTACATACGTACCAACTGTATTTCTCCCTCTCTCTATATATATATCCTTCTACCAACCAACCTACCTACTGTATTTCTCCCTCTCTCTCTATCCCTCTACCTCCCTCCCTCCCTCCCTACTGTATTTCACCCTCTCTTTCTATCCCTCTACATACCTCCCTACCTACTGCATTTCTCCCTCTCTCCCCATCCCCCTCCCTACCTACCTACCTACCTACCTACCTACCTACCTACCTACCTACCTACCTACCTACCTACCTACCTACTTTATTTGTCCCTCTCTCTCTATCCTTCTACCTACCTACCTACCTTCTGTATTTATCCCTCCCTCTCTCTATCCCTCTACCTACCTACCTACCTACTGTATTTCTCACTTTCTCCCTATCCCTCTACCCACCTACCTACCTACCTACCTACCTACCTACCTACCTACCTACCTACCTACCTACCTACCTACCTACCTACTGTATTTCTCACACTCTCTCTATCCTTTTACCTACCTACCTACCTACTGTATTTCTCCCTCTCTCGCTATCCCCTACCTACCTACCTACCTACCTACCTACCTACCTACCTACCTACCTACTACCTACCTACCCATCTACCTACCTACCTACCTACCTACTGTATTTCTCTCTCCCTCCCTATATATATCCCTCTACCTACCTACCTACCTACCTACTGTATTTCTCCCTCTCTCCCTATCCCTCTACCTACCTATCCACCTACTTTATTTCTCCCTCTCTCTCTATCCCTTTACCTACCTACGTACCAACTGTATTTCTCCCTCTCTCTATATATATATCCTTCTACCAACCAACCTACCTACTGTATTTCTCCTCTCTCTCTATCCCTCTACCTCCCTCCCTCCCTCCCTACTGTATTTCACCCTCTCTTTCTATCCTTCTACATACCTCCCTACCTACTGCATTTCTCCCTCTCTCCCCATCCCCCTACCTACCTACCTACCTACCTACCTACCTACCTACCTACCTACTTTATTTGTCCCTCTCTCTCTATCCTTCTACCTACCTACCTACCTTCTGTATTTATCCCTCCCTCTCTCTATCCTCTACCTACCTAACTACCAACCTACTGTATTTCTCCCTCTCTCTCTATCCCCCTACCTACCTACCTACCTACCTACCTACCTACCTACTGTATTCTCCCTCTCTCTCTATCCCTTTACCTACCTACCTACCTACTGTATTTCTCCCTCTCTCGCTATCCCCCTACCTACCTACCTACCTACCTACCTACCTACCTACCTACTACCTACCTACCCATCTACCTACCTACCTACCTACCTACTGTATTTCTCCCTCTCTCCCTATCCCTCTACCTACCTATCCACCTACTTTATTTCTCCCTCTCTCTCTATCCCTTTACCTACCTACGTACCAACTGTATTTCTCCCTCTCTCTATATATATATCCCTCTACCAACCAACCTACCTACTGTATTTCTCCCTCTCTCTCTATCCCTCTACCTCCCTCCCTCCCTACCTACTGTATTTCTCCCTCTCTTTCTATCCCTCTACATACCTCCCTACCTACTGCATTTCTCCCTCTCTCCCCATCCACCTACCTACCTACCTACCTACCTACCTACCTACCTACCTACCTACCTACCTACCTACTTTATTTGTCCCTCTCTCTCTATCCTTCTACCTACCTACCTACCTTCTGTATTTCTCCCTCCCTCTCTCTATTCCCTCTACCTACCTACCTACCAACCTACCTACTGTATTTCTCCCTCTCTCTCTATCCCTTTACCTACCTACCTACCTACAGTATTTCTCCCTCTCTCCCTCTACCTTCCTACCTACCTACCAACCTACCTACCTACTGTATTTATCCCTCCCTCTCTATCCCTCTACCTAACTACCTACTTACTGGATTTCTCCCCCTCTCTCTATCCCCCTACCTACCTACCTACCAACCTACCTACTCTATTTCTCCCTCTCTCTCTATCCTTTACCTACCTACCTACAGTATTTTCTCCCTCTCTCCCTCTACCTACCTACCTACCTACCTACCTACCTACCTACCTACCTACCTACCTACTGTATTTCTCCCTCTCTCTCAATCCCTTTACCAACCTACCTACATACTTTATTTCTCCCTCTCTCTCTATCCCTCTACCTACCTACCTACCTATTGTATTTCTCCCTCTCTCTCGATCCCTTTACCTACATACATACATACTGTATTTCTCCCTCTCTCGCTATCCCGTTACCTACCTTCTGTATTTCTCCCTCTCTCTCTATCCGTCTACCTACCTACCTACTGTATTTCTCCCTCTCTATCCGTCTACCTACCTACTGTATTTCTCGCTCTCTGTCTATCCCTCTACCACCTTGCTACCTACTGTATTTCTCCCTATCTCTCTATCTCTCTCTCTACCTACCTACCTACCTACCTACCTACTGAATTTCTCCCTCTCTCTCTTACCTCTACCTACCTACCTACCTACTGTATTTCTCCCTATATCTCTATCTCTCTACCTACCTACCTACCTACCTCCTGTATTTCTCCCTCCCTCGCTCTCTATATATCTCTACCTACCTACCTACCTACTGTATTTCTCCCTCTCTCTCTTACCCTCTACCTACCTACCTACCTACCTACTGTATTTCTCCCTCCATGTCTCTATCCCTCTACCTACCTACCTACCTACCTACCTACCTACCTACCTACCTACCTACCTACCTACCTACCTACCTACTGTATTTCTCCCTCTATCTCTTTCACTCTACCTACCTACTATATTTCTCCCACTCTGTCTATCCCTTTACCTACCTACCTTCCTACAGTATTTCTCCCTCTCTCCCTCTACCTTCCAACCTACCTACTGTATTTCTCCCTCTCTCTCCCTCTCTCCCTCTACCTACCTACCTACCTACCTACAGTATTTCTCCCTCTCTCTGTATCCCTCTACCTAACTACCAACCTACTGTATTTCTCCCTCTCTCTCTATCCCTCTACCTACCTACCAACCTACCTACTGTATTTCTTGCCTCTCTCTCTATCCCTCTTACCTGTTTATCCCCCTACTTTATTTTCTCCCTCTCTCTATCCCTACTACCTACCAACCTACCTTCTGTTTTCTCCCTCTCTCTCTATCCCTTTACCTACATAGATACATACTGTATTTCTACCTCTCTCGCTATCCCGTTACCTACCTTCTGTATTTCTCCCTCTCTCTCTATCCGTCTACCTACCTACCTACTGTATTTCTCCTCTCTCTCTATCCCTCTACCTATTTATCCACCTACTTTATTTCTCCCTCTCTCTCTATCCCTTTACCTACCTACCTACCAACCTACCTACTGTATTTCTCCCTCTCTCTCTCGATCCCTTTACCTACATAGATACATACTGTATTTCTACCTCTCTCGCTATCCCGTTACCTACCTTCTGTATTTCTCCCTCTCTCTCTATCCGTCTACCTACCTACCTACTGTATTTCTCCCTCTCTATCCGTCTACCTACCTACTGTATTTCTCGCTCTCTGTCTATCCCCTCTACCCACCTTGCTACCTACTGTATTTCTCCCTATCTCTCTATCTCTCTCTCTACTACCTACCTACTACCTACCTACTGAATTTCTCCTCTCTCTCTTACCCTCTACCCTACCTACCTACTGTATTTCTCCCCTATATCTCTATCTCTCTACCTACCTACCTACCTACCTCCTGTATTTCTCCCTCCCTCGCTCTCTATATATCTCTACCTACCTACCTACCTACTGTATTTCTCCCTCTCTCTCTTACCCTCTACCTACCTACCTACCTACCTACTGTATTTCTCCCTCCATGTCTCTATCCCTCTACCTACCTACCTACCTACCTACCTACCTACCTACCTACCTACCTACTGTATTTCTCCCTCTATCTCTTTCACTCTACCTACCTACTATATTTCTCCCACTCTGTCTATCCCTTTACCTACCTACCTTCCTACAGTATTTCTCCCTCTCTCCCTCTACCTTCCAACCTACCTACTGTATTCTCCCTCTCTCTCCCTCTCTCCCTCTACCTACCTACCTACCTACCTACAGTATTTCTCCCTCTCTCTCTATCCTCTACCTAACTACCAACCTACTGTATTTCTCCCTTTCTCTCTATCCTCTACCTACCTACCAACCTACCTACTGTATTTCTTGCTCTCTCTCTATCCCTCTACCTGTTTATCCCCCTACTTTATTTCTCCCTCTCTCTATCCCTCTACCTACCTACCTACCAACCTACCTACTGTATTTCTCCCTCTCTCTCTATCCCTTTACCTACATAGATACATACTGTATTTCTACCTCTCTCGCTATCCCGTTACCTACCTTCTGTATTTCTTCCTCTCTCTCTATCCGTCTACCTACCTACCTACTGTATTTCTCCCTCTCTCTCTATCCCTCTACCTATTTATCCACCTACTTTATTTCTCCCTCTCTCTCTATCCCTTTACCTACCTACCTACCAACCTACCTACTGTATTTCTCCCTCTCTCTCGATCCCTTTACCTACATAGATACATACTGTATTTCTACCTCTCTCGCTATCCCGGTTACCTACCTCTGTATTTCTTCCCTCTCTCTCTATCCGTCTACCTACCTCTGTATTTTCTCCCTCTCTCTATCCGTCTACCTACCTACCGTTATTTCTCGCTCTCTGTCTATCCCTCTACCCACCTTGCTACCTACTGTATTTCTCCCTATCTCTCTATCTCTCTCTCTACCTACCTACCTACCTACCTACCTACTGAATTTCTCCCTCTCTCTCTTACCCTCTACCTACCTACCTACCTACTGTATTTCTCCTATATCTCTATCTCTCTACCTACCTACCTACCTACCTCCTGTATTTCTCCCTCCCTCGCTCTCTATATATCTCTACCTACCTACCTACCTACTGTATTTCTCCCTCTCTCTCTTACCCTCTACCTACCTACCTACCTACCTACTGTATTTCTCCCTCCATGTCTCTATCCCTCTACCTACCTACCTACCTACCTACCTACCTACCTACCTACCTACCTACCTACCTACTGTATTTTCTCCCTCTATCTCTTTCACTCTACCTACCTACTATATTTCTCCCACTCTGTCTATCCCTTTACCTACCTACCTTCCTACAGTAATTCTCCCTCTCTCCCTCTACCTTCCCAACCTACCTACTGTATTTCTCCCTCTCTCTCCTCTCTCCCTCTACCTACCTACCTACCTACAGTATTTCTCCCTCTCTCTGTATCCTCTACCTAACTACCAACCTACTGTATTTCTCCCTCTCTCTCTATCCCTCTACCTACCTACCAACCTACCTACTGTATTTCTTGCTCTCTCTCTATCCCTCTACCTGTTTATCCCCCTACTTTATTTCTCCCTCTCTCTATCCTCTACCTACCTACCTACCAACCTACCTACTGTTGTGCTCACTCTCTCTCTATCCCTTTACCTACATAGATACATACTGTATTTCTACCTCTCTCGCTATCCCGTTACCTACCTTCTGTATTTCTTCCTCTCTCTCTATCCGTCTACCTACCTACCTACTGTATTTCTCCCATCTAGAACGATAAGAGGGTGCACAGTAGGTTATTTCTCCTCTCTCTCTATCCCTTTACCTACCTACCTACCAACCTACCTAACCTGTTATTTCTCCCTCTCTCTCGATCCCTTTACCTACATAGATACATACTGTATTTCTACCTCTCTCGGCTATCCCGTTACCTACCTTCTGTATTTCTCCCTCTGTCTCTATCCGTCTACCTACCTACCTACTGTATTTCTCCTCTCTATCCGGTCACCTACCTACTGTATTTCTCGCTCTCTGTCTATCCCTCTACCCACCTTGCTACCTACTGTATTTCTCCCTATCTCTCTATCTCTCTCTCTACTACCTACCTACCTACCTACCTACTGAATTTCTCCCTCTCTCTCTTACCCTCTACCTACCTACCTACCTACTGTATTTCTCCCTATATCTCTATCTCTCTACCTACTACCTACCTACCTACCTCCTGTATTTCTCCCTCCCTCGCTCTCTATATATCTCTACCTACCTACCTACCTACTGTAATTTCTCCCTCTCTCTCTTACCCTCTACCTACCTACCTACCTACCTACTGTATTTCTCCCTCCATGTCTCTATCCCTCTACCTACCTACCTACCTACCTACCTACCTACCAACCTACTGTATTTCTCCCCTCATCTCCTTTCACTCTACCTACCTACTATATTTCTCCCACTCTGTCTATCCCTTTACCTACCTACCTTCCTACAGTATTTCTCCCCTCTCTCCCTCTACCTTCCAACCTACCTACTGTATTTCTCCCTCTCTCCCCTCTCTCCCTCTACCTACCTACCTACCTACCTACAGTATTTCTCCCTCTCTCTGTATCCCTCTACCTAACTACCAACCTACTGTATTTCTCCCTCTCTCTCTATCCCTCTACCTACCTACCAACCTACCTACTGTATTTCTTGCTCTCTCTCTATCCCTCTACCTGTTTTATCCCCTACTTTATTTCTCCCTCTCTCTATCCCTCTACCTACCTACCTACCAACCTACCTACTGTATTTCTCCCCTCTCTCTCTATCCCTTTACCTACATAGATACATACTGTATTTCTCCCTCTCTCTCTATCCGTCTACCTACCTACCTACTGTATTTCTCCCTCTCTCTCTATCCCTCTACCTATTTTATCCACCTACTTTATTCTCCCTCTCTCTCTATCTCTCTACCTACCTACCTACCTACTGTATTTCTCCCTCTCTATCCGTTCTACCTACCTACTGTATTTCTCCCTCTCTCTCTTACCCTCTACCTACCTACCTACCTACCTACTGTATTTCTCCCTATCTCTCTATCTCTCTACCTACCTACCTACCTCCTGTATTCTTCCCTCCCCGCTCTCAATATATCACTACCTACCTACCTACCTACGTACTGTATTTCTCCCCTCTCTCTCTTACCCTCTACCTACCTACCTACCTACAGTATTTTCTCCCTCCCTGTCTCTATCCATCTACCTACCTACCTACCTACCTACCTACCTACCTACCTACCTACCTACCTACCTACTGTATTTTCTCCCTCTATCTCTTTCACTCAACTACCTACTATATTTCTCCCACTCTGTCTATCCCTTTACCTACCTACCTACTACAGTATTTCTCCCTCTCTCCCTATACCTTCCTACCTACCTACTGTATTTCTCCCTCTCTCTTCCCTCTCTCCCTCTACCTACCTACCTACCTACCTACAGTATTTCTCCCTCTCTGTATCCCTCTACCTAACTACCAACCTACTGTATTTCTCCCTCTCTCTCTATCCCTCTACCTACCTACCTACTGTATTTCTCCCTCCCTCTCTATATATATCCCTCTACCTACCTACCTACCTACCTACCTACTGTATTTCTCCCTCTCTCTATCCCTCTACCTACCTCGCTACCTACTGTATTTCTCCCTCTCTCTCTATCTCTCTACCTACCTACCTACCTACCAATCTCCTGTATTTCTCCCTCCCTCGCTCTCTATATTCCTCTACCTACCTACCTACCTACTGTAATTTCTCCCTCTCTCTCTTACCATCTACCTACCAACCAACCTACTGTATTTCTCCCTCACTATCTCTATCCCTCTACCTACCTATGTACGAACCTACATTCTATATTTTTTCCCTCTCTCTCCATCACTCTACCTACCTACCTAACTACCTACCTACATTCTGTATTTTTCCCTCTCTCTATCCCTCTACATACCTACCTACCGACCTACCTACCTATTGTATTTCTCCCTCTCTCTCCCACCCTCTACCTACCTAGCTACCTACTGTATTTCTCCCTCTCTCTCTATCTCTCTACCTACCTACCTACTGTATTTCTCCTCTCCCTCTATATCCCTTTACCTACCGACATACCTACTGTATTTCTCCCTCTCTCTCTATCCCTCTACCTACCTACCTACCTACTGTATTTCTCCCTCTCTGTCTATCCCTCTACCTACCTTCTACCTACTGTATTTCTCCCTCTCTCCCTCTACCTACCTACCTACCTACTGTATTTCTCTCTCTCTCTCTATCCCTCTACCCACCTTGCTACCTACTGTATTTCTCCCTATCTTCTATCTCTCTACCTACCTACCTACCTACCTTCCTCCTTATTTCTCCCTCCCTCACTCTCTATAATATCTCTACCTACCTACCTACCTACTGTATTTCTCCCTCTCTCTCTTACCCTCTACCTACCTACCTACCTACCTACTGTATTTCTCCCTATCTCTCTATCTCTCTACCTACCTACCTACCTACCTCCTGTATTTCTCCCTCCCTCGCTCTCAATATATCTCTACCTACCTACCTACCTACTGTATTTCTTCCCTCTCTCTCTTACCCTCTACCTACCTACCTACCTACTGTATTTCTCCCTCCCTGTCTCTATCCCTCTACCTACCTACCTACCTACCTACCTACCTACCTACCTACCTACCTACCTACTGTATTTCTCCCTCTCTCTCTATCCCTTTACCTACCTACCTACCTACTGTATTTCTCCCTCTCTCGCTATCCCCTTCCTACCTACTTACCTACCTACCCATCTACCTACCTGCCTACCTACCTACCTACCTACCTACCTACCTACTGTATTTCTCCCTCCCTCTATATATATATATACCTCTACCTACCTTACCTACTGTATTTCTCCCTCTCTCTATATATATATATATCCCTCTACCAACCAACCTACCTACTGTATTTCTCCCTCTCTCTCTCTATCCCTCTACCTACCCTACCTACCTACCTACCTACAGTATTCTCTTTCACTCTACCTACCTACTGTATTTCTCCCTCTCTCCCTCTACCTTCCTACCTACCTACTGTATTTCTCCCTCTCTCTCCCTCTCTCCCTCTAACTACCTAACCTACCGTATTTCTCCCTCTCTCTCTATCCCTCTACCTAACTACCAACCTACTGTAATTTCTCCCTCCCTCTCTATCCCCCTACCTACATACCTACCTACCTACTGTATTTCTCCTCTCTCTCTATCCCTCTACCTATCTACCTACCTACCTACCTACCTATCCACCTACTTTATTTCTCCCTCTCTCTCTATCCCTTTACCTACCTACCTACCTACTGTATTTCTCACTTTCTCCCTATCCCTCTACCTACCTACCTACCTACCTACATACCTACCTACCTACCTACCTACTGTATTTCTCACACTCTATCCCTTTACCTACCTACCTACCTACTGTATTTCTCCCTCCCTCTCTATCCCTCTACCTACCTACCTACTGTATTCTCCCTTTCCCTCTATATCCCTTTACCTACCTACATACCTACTGTATTGCTCCCTCTCTCCCTCTACCTACCTACCTACTGCATTTCTCCCTCCCTCTCTTCTCTATATCCCTCTACCATACTACATCGTTCCCCTCTCTCTCATCCTATAACTACCTACCTACCTACTGTATTTCTTCCCTCTCTCTCTATCCCTCTACCTACCTACCTACCCACCTACCTACCTACCTACCTATCCACCTAGTTTATTTCTCCCTCTCTCTCTATCCCTTTACCTACCTACCTACCTACTGTATTTCTCACTTTCTCCCTATCCCTCTACCTACCTACCTACCTACCTACCTACCTACCTACCTACCTACTGTATTTCTCACACTCTCTCTATCCCTTTACCTACCTACCTACTGTATTTCTCCCTATCTCTCTATCTCTCTACCTACCTACCGTATTTCTCCCTCTCTCTCTTACCCTCTACCCTACCTACCTACTACTGTATTTCTCCTTCTCTGTCTCTATCCCTCTACCTACCTACCTACCTACCTACCTACCTACCTACCTACTGTATTTCTCCCTCTCTCCCTCTACCTTCCTACATACCTACTGTATTTCTCCCTCTCTTTCCCTCTCTCCCTCTAACTACCTACCTACCTACCTACTGTATTTCTCCCTCTCTCTCTATCCCTCTACCTACCTACCTACCTACCTACCTATCCACCTAGTTTATTTCTCCCTCTCTCTATATCCCTTTACCTACCTACCTACCTACTGTATTTCTCACTTTCTCCCTATCCCTCTACCCACCTACCTACCTACCTACCTACCTACCTACCTACCTACCTACCTACCTACTGTATTTCTCACACTCTCTCTATCCTTTTACCTACCTACCTACCTACTGTATTTCTCCCTCTCTCGCTATCCCCCTACCTACCTACCTACCTACCTACCTACCTACCCATCTACCTACCTACCTACCTACCTACTGTATTTCTCTCTCCCTCCCTATATATATCCCTCTACCTACCTACCTACCTACCTACTGTATTTCTCCCTCTCTCCCTATCCCTCTACCTAACTATCCACCTACTTTATTTCTCCCTCTCTCTCTATCCCTTTACCTACCTACGTACCAACTGTATTTCTCCCTCTCTCTATATATATATCCTTCTACCAACCAACCTACCTACTGTATTTCTCCCTCTCTCTCTATCCCTCTACCTCCCTCCCTCCCTACTGTATTTCACCCTCTCTTTCTATCCCTCTACATACCTCCCTACCTACTGCATTTCTCCCTCTCTCCCCATCCACCTACCTACCTACCTACCTACCTACCTACCTACCTACCTACCTACCTACCTACTTTATTTGTCCCTCTCTCTCTATCCTTCTACCTACCTACCTACCTTCTGTATTTATCCCTCCCTCTCTCTATCCCTCTACCTACCTAACTACCAACCTACTGTATTTCTCCCTCTCTCTCTATCCCCCTACCTACCTACCTACCTACCTACCTACCTACCTACTGTATTTCTCCCTCTCTCTCTATCCCTTTACCTACCTACCTACCTACTGTATTTCTCCCTCTCTCGCTATCCCCCTACCTACCTACCTACCTACCTACCTACCTACCTACCTACCTACTACCTACCTACCCATCTACCTACCTACCTACCTACCTACTGTATTTCTCCCTCTCTCCCTATCCCTCTACCTACCTATCC
Organism: Rhabdophis nuchalis; assembly: GCA_039707465.1. NCBI lineage: Eukaryota > Metazoa > Chordata > Lepidosauria > Squamata > Natricidae > Rhabdophis > Rhabdophis nuchalis. Next base: position 84,950 of record JBDLLF010000078.1, read on the forward strand.
ACCTACTTTATTTCTCCCTCTCTCTCTATCCCTTTACCTACCTACGTACCAACTGTATTTCTCCCTCTCTCTCTATATATATCCCTCTACCAACCAACCTACCTACTGTATTTCTCCCTCTCTCTCTATCCCTCTACCTCCCTCCCTCCCTACCTACTGTATTTCTCCCTCTCTTTCTATCCCTCTACATACCTCCCTACCTACTGCATTTCTCCCTCTCTCCCCATCCACCTACCTACCTACCTACCTACCTACCTACCTACCTACCTACCTACCTACCTACTTTATTTGTCCCTCTCTCTCTCTCCTTCTACCTACCTACCTACCTTCTGTATTTCTCCCTCCCTCTCTCTATCCCTCTACCTACCTACCTACCAACCTACCTACTGTATTTCTCCCTCTCTCTCTATCCCTTTACCTACCTACCTACCTACAGTATTTCTCCCTCTCTCCCTCTACCTTCCTACCTACCTACCAACCTACCTACCTACTGTATTTCTCCCTCTCTCTCTATCCCTCTACCTAACTACCTACTTACTGGATTTCTCCCCCTCTCTCTATCCCCCTACCTACCTACCTACCTACCTACAGTATTTCTCCCTCTCTCCCTCTACCTTCCTACCTACCTACTGTATTTCTCCCTCTCTCTCCCTCTCTCCACCTACCTACCTACCTACCTACCTACCTACCTACCTACCTACCTACCTACTGTATTTCTCCCTCTCTCTCAATCCCTTTACCAACCTACCTACATACTTTATTTCTCCCTCTCTCTCTATCCCTCTACCTACCTACCTACCTATTGTATTTCTCCCTCTCTCTCGATCCCTTTACCTACATACATACATACTGTATTTCTCCCTCTCTCGCTATCCCATTACCTACCTTCTGTATTTCTCCCTCTCTCTCTATCCGTCTACCTACCTACCTACTGTATTTCTCCCTCTCTATCCGTCTACCTACCTACTGTATTTCTCGCTCTCTGTCTATCCCTCTACCCACCTTGCTACCTACTGTATTTCTCCCTATCTCTCTATCTCTCTCTCTACCTACCTACCTACCTACCTACTGAATTTCTCCCTCTCTCTCTTACCCTCTACCTACCTACCTACCTACTGTATTTCTCCCTATATCTCTATCTCTCTACCTACCTACCTACCTACCTCCTGTATTTCTCCCTCCCTCGCTCTCTATATATCTCTACCTACCTACCTACCTACTGTATTTCTCCCTCTCTCTCTTACCCTCTACCTACCTACCTACCTACCTACTGTATTTCTCCCTCCATGTCTCTATCCCTCTACCTACCTACCTACCTACCTACCTACCTACCTACCTACCTACCTACCTACCTACCTACCTACGTACCTACTGTATTTCTCCCTCTATCTCTTTCACTCTACCTACCTACTATATTTCTCCCACTCTGTCTATCCCTTTACCTACCTACCTTCCTACAGTATTTCTCCCTCTCTCCCTCTACCTTCCAACCTACCTACTGTATTTCTCCCTCTCTCTCCCTCTCTCCCTCTACCTACCTACCTACCTACCTACCTACCTACCTACCTACCTACAGTATTTCTCCCTCTCTCTGTATCCCTCTACCTAACTACCAACCTACTGTATTTCTCCCTCTCTCTCTATCCCTCTACCTACCTACCAACCTACCTACTGTATTTCTTGCTCTCTCTCTATCCCTCTACCTGTTTATCCCCCTACTTTATTTCTCCCTCTCTCTATCCCTCTACCTACCTACCTACCAACCTACCTACTGTATTTCTCCCTCTCTCTCTATCCCTTTACCTACATAGATACATACTGTATTTCTACCTCTCTCGCTATCCCGTTACCTACCTTCTGTATTTCTCCCTCTCTCTCTATCCGTCTACCTACCTACCTACTGTATTTCTCCCTATCTCTCTATCTCTCTACCTACCTACCTACCTACCTCCTGTATTTCTCCCTCCCTCGCTCTCTATATATCTCTACCTACCTACCCACCTACTGTATTTCTCCCTCTCTCTCTTACCCTCTACCTACCTACCTACCTACTGTATTTCTCCCTATCTCTCTATCTCTCTACCTACCTACCTACCTACCTCCTGTATTTCTCCCTCCCTCGCTCTCAATATATCACTACCTACCTACCTACCTACCTACTGTATTTCTCCCTCTCTCTCTTACCCTCTACCTACCTACCTACCTACAGTATTTCTACCTCCCTGTCTCTATCCATCTACCTACCTACCTACCTACCTACCTACCTACCTACCTACCTACCTACCTACTGTATTTCTCCCTCTATCTCTTTCACTCTAACTACCTACTATATTTCTCCCACTCTGTCTATCCCTTTACCTACCTACCTACCTACAGTATTTCTCCCTCTCTCCCTCTACCTTCCTACCTACCTACTGTATTTCTCCCTCTCTCTCCCTCTCTCCCTCTACCTACCTACCTACCTACCTACCTACCTACAGTATTTCTCCCTCTCTGTATCCCTCTACCTAACTACCAACCTACTGTATTTCTCCCTCTCTCTCTATCCCTCTACCTACCTACCTACTGTATTTCTCCCTCCCTCTCTATATATATCCCTCTACCTACCTACCTACCTACCTACCTACCTACCTACCTACCTACCTACCTACCTACCTACGTACCTACTGTATTTCTCCCTCTATCTCTTTCACTCTACCTACCTACTATATTTCTCCCACTCTGTCTATCCCTTTACCTACCTACCTTCCTACAGTATTTCTCCCTCTCTCCCTCTACCTTCCAACCTACCTACTGTATTTCTCCCTCTCTCTCCCTCTCTCCCTCTACCTACCTACCTACCTACCTACCTACCTACCTACCTACCTACAGTATTTCTCCCTCTCTCTGTATCCCTCTACCTAACTACCAACCTACTGTATTTCTCCCTCTCTCTCTATCCCTCTACCTACCTACCAACCTACCTAATGTATTTCTTGCTCTCTCTCTATCCCTCTACCTGTTTATCCCCCTACTTTATTTCTCCCTCTCTCTATCCCTCTACCTACCTACCTACCAACCTACCTACTGTATTTCTCCCTCTCTCTCTATCCCTTTACCTACATAGATACATACTGTATTTCTACCTCTCTCGCTATCCCGTTACCTACCTTCTGTATTTCTCCCTCTCTCTCTATCCGTCTACCTACCTACCTACTGTATTTCTCCCTATCTCTCTATCTCTCTACCTACCTACCTACCTACCTCCTGTATTTCTCCCTCCCTCGCTCTCTATATATCTCTACCTACCCACCTACTGTATTTCTCCCTCTCTCTCTTACCCTCTACCTACCTACCTACCTACTGTATTTCTCCCTATCTCTCTATCTCTCTACCTACCTACCTACCTACCTCCTGTATTTCTCCCTCCCTCGCTCTCAATATATCACTACCTACCTACCTACCTACCTACTGTATTTCTCCCTCTCTCTCTTACCCTCTACCTACCTACCTACCTACAGTATTTCTCCCTCCCTGTCTCTATCCATCTACCTACCTACCTACCTACCTACCTACCTACCTACCTACCTACCTACCTACCTACCTACCTACCTACCTACCTACTGTATTTTTCCCTCTATCTCTTTCACTCTAACTACCTACTATATTTCTCCCACTCTGTCTATCCCTTTACCTACCTACCTACCTACAGTATTTCTCCCTCTCTCCCTCTACCTTCCTACCTACCTACTGTATTTCTCCCTCTCTCTCCCTCTCTCCCTCTACCTACCTACCTACCTACAGTATTTCTCCCTCTCTGTATCCCTCTACCTAACTACCAACCTACTGTATTTCTCCCTCTCTCTCTATCCCTCTACCTACCTACCTACTGTATTTCTCCCTCCCTCTCTATATATATCCCTCTACCTACCTACCTACCTACCTACCTACCTACCTACCTACCTACCTACCTACCTACCTACCTACCTACCTACCTACCTACCTACTGTATTTCTCCCTCTCTCTATCCCTCTACCTACCTATCCACCTACATTATTTCTCCCTCTCTCTCTCACCCTCTACCTACCTCGCTACCTACTGTATTTCTCCCTCTCTCTCTATCTCTCTACCTACCTACCTACCTACCTACCAATCTCCTGTATTTCTCCCTCCCTCGCTCTCTATATTCCTCTACCTACCTACCTACCTACTGTATTTCTCCCTCTCTCTCTTACCATCTACCTACCAACCAACCTACTGTATTTCTCCCTCACTATCTCTATCCCTCTACCTACCTATGTACGAACCTACATTCTATATTTTTCCCTCTCTCTCAATCACTCTACCTACCTACCTAACTACCTACCTACATTCTGTATTTTTCCCTCTCTCTATCCCTCTACATACCTACCTACCGACCTACCTACCTATTGTATTTCTCCCTCTCTCTCTCACCCTCTACCTACCTAGCTACCTACTGTATTTCTCCCTCTCTCTCTATCTCTCTACCTACCTACCTACTGTATTTCTCCCTCTCCCTCTATATCCCTTTACCTACCGACATACCTACTGTATTTCTCCCTCTCTCTCTATCCCTCTACCTACCTACCTACCTACTGTATTTCTCCCTCTCTGTCTATCCCTCTACCTACCTATCTACCTACTGTATTTCTCCCTCTCTCCCTCTACCTACCTACCTACCTACTGTATTTCTCTCTCTCTCTCTATCCCTCTACCCACCTTGCTACCTACTGTATTTCTCCCTATCTCTCTATCTCTCTACCTACCTACCTACCTACCTACTGTATTTCTCCCTCCCTCGCTCTCTATATATCTCTACCTACCTACCTACCTACCTACTGTATTTCTCCCTCTCTCTCTTACCCTCTACCTACCTACCTACCTACCTACTGTATTTCTCCCTATCTCTCTATCTCTCTACCTACCTACCTACCTACCTCCTGTATTTCTCCCTCCCTCGCTCTCAATATATCTCTACCTACCTACCTACCTACTGTATTTCTCCCTCTCTCTCTTACCCTCTACCTACCTACCTACCTACTGTATTTCTCCCTCCCTGTCTCTATCCCTCTACCTACCTACCTACCTACCTACCTACCTACCCATCTACCTACCTGCCTACCTACCTACCTACCTACCTACCTACCTACCTACCTACTGTATTTCTCCCTCCCTCTATATATATATACCTCTACCTACCTACCTACTGTATTTCTCCCTCTCTCTATATATATATATCACTCTACCAACCAACCTACCTACTGTATTTCTCCCTCTCTCTCTTACCCTATACCTACCTACCTACCTACTGTATTTCTCCCTCCCTCTCTCTATCCCTCTACCTACCTACCTACCTACCTACCTACCTACCTACCTGCCTACCTACCTACCTACCTACCTACTGTATTACTCCCTCTCTCTTTCACTCTACGTACCTACTGTACTTCTCCCTCTCTGTCTATCCCTCTACCTACCTACCGACCTACCTACTGTATTTCTTGCTCTCTCTCTATCCCTCTACCTGTTTATCCACCTACTTTATTTCTCCCTCTCTCTATCCCTTTACCTACCTACCTACCTACTGTATTTCTCCCTCTCTATCCGTCTACCTACCTTCTGTATTTCTCCCTCTCTCTCTCACCCTCTACCTACCTCGCTACCTACTGTATTTCTCCCTCTCTCTCTATCTCTCTACCTACCTACCTACGTACCAATCTCCTGTATTTCTCCCTCCCTCGCTCTCTATATTCCTCTACCTACCTACCTACGTACTGTATTTCTCCCTCTCTCTCTTACCATCTACCTACCTACCAACCTACTGTATTTCTCCCTCACTATCTCTATCCCTCTACCTATCTATGTACGAACCTACATTCTATATTTTTCCCTCTCTCTCAATCACTCTACCTACCTACCTAACTACCTACCTACATTCTGTATTTTTCCCTCTCTCTATCCCTCTACATACCTACCTACCGACCTACCTACCTATTGTATTTCTCCCTCTCTCTCTCACCCTCTACCTACCTAGCTACCTACTGTATTTCTCCCTCTCTCTCTATCTCTCTACCTACCTACCTACTGTATTTCTCCCTCTCCCTCTATATCCCTTTACCTACCGACATACCTACTGTATTTCTCCCTCTCTCTCTATCCCTCTACCTACCTACCTACCTACTGTATTTCTCCCTCTCTGTCTATCCCTCTACCTACCTATCTACCTACTGTATTTCTCCCTCTCTCCCTCTACCTACCTACCTACCTACTGCATTTCTACCTCCCTCTCTCTCTATATCCCTGTACCTTACTACCTACCTCCTGTATTTCTCCCTCTCTCTCAATTCCTCTAAGTACCCCCCTACCTACTGTATTTCTCCCTCTCTCGCTCTCCCGCTACCTACCTACCTACGTACTGTATTTCTCCCTCTCTCTCTATCCCTCTACCTACGTAACTACCTACCTACCACCTGTATTTCTCCCTCTCTCTATATTTATATCCCTTCCTACCTACCTACCTACCTACCTACCTACCTACCTACCTACCTACCTACCTACCTACAGTATTTCTCCCTCTCTCTCTATCCCTCTACCTAACTACCAACCTACTGTATTTCTCCCTCTCTCTCTATCCCTCTACCTACCTACCTACTGTATTTGTCCCTCTCTCTCTATCCCTCTACCTACCTATCCACCTACTTTATTTCTCCCTCTCTCTCTATCCCTTTACCTACCTACCTACCTACTGTATTTCTCCCTCTCTTGCTATCCCCCTACCGACCTACCTACCTACCCATCTACCTACGTACCTACCTACCTAGTGTTTTTCTCCCTCCCTCTCTCTATATATCCCTCTACCTACCTACCTACCTACTGTATTTCTCCCTCTCTCTCTATATATATATCCCTCTACCAACCAACCTACCTACTGTATTTCTCCCTCTCTCTCTTACCCTCTACCTACCTACCTACCTACCTACTGTATTTCTCCCTGTCTGTCTATCCCTCTACGTACCTACCTACCTACTGTATTTCTTGCTCATTCCCTCTACCTACCCACCTACCTACTGCATTTCTCCCGCCCTCCCTCTCTCTCTCCCTCTACCTACCTACCTACCTACATACTGTATTTCTTCCTCTCTCGCTATCCCGTTACCTACCTACTGTATTTCTCACTCTCTATCCCTCTACCTAACTACCTACTGTGTTTCTCCCTCTCTCTCTATCCCTCTACCTGTTTATCCACCTACTATATTTCTCCCTCTCTCTATCCCTTTACCTACCTACCTACCTACTGTATTTCTCCCTCTCTATCTGTCTACCTACCTTCTGTATTTCTCCCTCTCTCTCTCACCCTCCACCTACCTCGCTACCTACTGTATTTCTCCCTCTCTCTCTATTTCTCTACCTACCTACCTACCTACCTACCTACCAATCTCCTGTATTTCTCCCTCCCTCGCTCTCGATATTCCTCTACCTACCTACCTACCTACCTACCTACCTACCTACCTACCTACCTACCTACCTACCTACCTACCTATCTCCTGTATTTCTCCCTCCCTCGCTCTCTATATTCCTCTACCTACCTACCTACCTACTGTATTTCTCCCTCTCTCTCTTACCCTCTACCTACCTACCAACCTACTGTATTTCTCCCTCACTCTCTCTATCCCTCTACCTACATATGTACGAACCTACATTCTGTATTTTTCCATCTCTCTCAATCACTCTACCTACCTACCTAACTACCTACCTACATTCTGTATTTTTCCCTCTCTCCCTATCCCTCTACATACCTACCTACCGACCTACCGACCTATTGTATTTCTCCTTTTCTCTCTCACCCTCTACCTACCTAGCTACCTACTGTATTTCTCCCTCTCTCTCTATCCCTCTACCTACCTACCTACTGTATTTCTCCCTCTCCCACTATATCCCTTTACCTACCTACATACCTACTGTTTCTCCCTCTCTCTCTATCCCTCTACCTACCTACCTACCTACTGTATTTCTCCCTCTCTGTCTATCCCTCTACCTACCTACCTACCTACTGTATTTCTCCCTCTCTCCCTCTATCTACCTACCTACTGCATTTCTCCCTCCCTCTCTCTCTATATCCCTCTACCTTACTACCTACCTCCTGTATTTCTCCCTCTCTCTCAATCCCTCTAACTACCCACCTACGTACTGTATTTCTCCCTCTCTCTCTATCCCTCTACCTACGTACCTACCTACCTACCACCTGTATTTCTCCCTCTCTCTCTATATATATCCCTCTACCAACCTACCTAACTACAGTATTTCTCCCTCCCTCTCTATCTCTCTACCTACCTACGGTGTTTCTCCCTCTCTCCCTATCCCTTTACCTTCCTACCTACCTACTCTATTTCTCCCTCTCTCTCTATCCCCCTACCTACATACCTACCTACCTACTGTATTTCTCCCTCTATCTCTTTCACTCTACCTACCTACTGTATTTCTCCCTCTCTGTCTATCCCTTTACCTACCTACCTACCTACAGTATTTCTCCCTCTCTCCCTCTACCTTCCTACCTACCTACTTTATTTCTCCCTCTCTCTCCCTCTACCTACCTACCTGCCTACCTATCTACCTACCTACCTACAGTATTTCTCCCTCTCTCTCTATCCCTCTACCTAACTACCAACCTACTGTATTTCTCCCTCTCTCTCTATCCCCCTACCTACATACCTACCTACCTACTGTATTTCTCCCTCTGTCTCTATCCCTCTACCTATGTACCTACTGTATTTGTCCCTCTCTCTCTATCCCTCTACCTACCTATCCACCTACTTTATTTCTCCCTCTCTCTCTATCCCTTTACCTACCTACTTACCTACTGTATTTCTCCCTCTCTCGCTATCCCCCTACCTACCTACCTACCTACCTACCCATCTACCTACCTACCTACAAACTGTTTTTCTCCCTCCCTCTCTATATATATCCCTCTACCTACCTACCTACCTACCTACCTACCTACCTACCTACCTACCTACCTACCTACTGTATTTCTCCCTCTCTCTATATATATATCCCTCTACCAACCAACCTACCTACTGCATTTCTCCCTCTATCTCTTTCCCTCTACCTACCTACTGTATTACTCCCTCTCTGTCTATCCCTCTACCTACCTACCTACCTACTGTATTTCTCGCTCTCTCCCTCTACCTACCCACCTACCTACTGTATTTCTCCCTCCCTCTCTCTCTCTCCCTCTACCTACCTACCTACCTACCTACCTACCTACCTACCAACATACTGTATTTCTCCCTCTCTCTCTATGCCCCTACCTACATACCTACCTACCTACTCTATTTCTCCCTCCCTCTCTATCCCTCTACCTACCTATCCACCTACTTTATTTCTCCCTCTCTCTCTATCCCTTTACCTCCCTACCTCCCTACCTACCTACCTACCTACTTTATTTCTCCCTCTCTCTCTATCCCTCTACCTACCTACCTACTGTATTTCTCCTTCCCTCTCCCTCTCTCCCTCTAACTACCTACGTACCTACCTACCTACTGTATTTATCCCTCTCTCTATCCCTCTACCTAACTACCTACCTACTTTATATCTCCCTCTCTCTCTATCCCCCTACCTACCTACCTACTGTATTTCTCCCTCTCTCTCGATCCCTTTACCTACCTACCTACATACTGTATTTCTCCCTCTCTCGCTATCCCGTTACCTACCTACTGTATTTCTCACTCTCTATCCCTCTACCTACCTACCTACTGTGTTTCTCCCTCTGTCTCTATCCCTCTACCTACCTTCTGTATTTCTCCCTCCCTCTCTCTATATATCCCTCTACCTACCTACCTACCTACATACATACTGTATTTCTCCCTCTCTCGCTATCCCGTTACCTACCTACTGTATTTCTCACTCTCTATCCCTCTACCTACCTACCTACCTACTGTGTTTCTCCCTCTCTCTCTATCCCTCTACCTACCTATCTACTGTATTTCTCCCTCCCTCTCTATATATATACCTCTACCTGCCTACCTACCTACTGTATTTCTCCCTCCCTCTCTATATAGATCCCTCTACCTACCTACCTACCTACCTACCTACCTACTGTATTTCTCCCTCTCTCTCTATCCCTCTACCTACCTATCCACCTACTTTATTTCTCCCTCTCTCTCTATCCATTTACCTACCTACCTACCTACCTACCTACCTACCTACCTGCCTACTGTATTTCTCCTTCTCTCTCTATCCCTCTACATACCTACCTACCTACTGTATTTCTCTTTCCCTCTCCCTCTCTCCCTCTAACTACCTACCTAACTACCAACCTACTGTATATCTCCCTCTCTCTCTATCCCCCTACCTACCTACCTACTGTATTTCTCCCTCTCTCTCGATCCCTTTACCTACCTACCTACATACTGTATTTCTCCCTCTCTCGCTATCCCGTTACCTACCTACTTTTTATTTATTTATTTATTTATTTATATTTATATCCCGCCCTTCTCCACAGAGGACCCAGGGCGGCGCACAGGAAATTTAAAAATATACAAAGTACAAGAAATAAATACATAATTTAAAATATATATTAAATTATCCTGATCCTATGCTAAAAACCCAATTATTAAAATACCCAATTTAAATTAAAGAAATTAATTCCGCAATTAAAGAATTAAATTATCATAAACTAATAGGTGAAATGACAAAACAACTGGAAAATTGGAATAAAATTCTGCTATCTCTGTTAGGGAGGATAGCTGCTATAAAAGCATACATCCTCCCAAAATGGATATACTTATTCCAAACAGCTCCCACAAAATTAAATAAAGAATTCTTCCACATCTCATTAAAATTTGTATGGCAAGGAAAAAAAGCACGCATAAAAAAGAAAATGCTCCAGGAACACAAACTAAAAGGAGGCTTGGGACTTCCAAATTGGGAACTTTATCATCATGCCTCGATTTTGATCTGGGTTAAAGATTGGATTACCCTAACAAGAGGACGAATATTATCAATAGAAGGATATGACTTCCTTCAGGGCTGGCACTCGTCACTTTGGCCCAGGAACAATAGACAACCCCAAAGCTTTACTACTCACTATACGAGGGCAACTCTTTATACGACTTGGCAAAAGATTAGGCAACAATTTTACACTCAAATTCCAAGGTGGCTAGCCCCAATTGAAGCTGTAACATACCCAACTGTCCATAATCCCAAGAGAAATATAACATACGGAGATTTAATAGATGAAGGGGGCAATATTAGAACAAGGGCAGATCTACAGCTAAGGGGTTGGGAGATAGACTGGTGGCCATATAATCAGGCAGTATCTAAATTTACTAAGGACAAATACGAACCCGGAATATACTCAACAAACCAAGATATAGATAAGGCTCTATGGGATTCACCAACCAAATTCATTTCCAAGGCTTATAAATTATTACTGCAAAGGTATATAGGCGAAGAAATAATCAAAGGCACTATGATCGCCTGGGGAAGGAATATTGGTAAGACCATCAACCTTGAAAATTGGCAAACCATTTGGAAAAAGTCCATGAAAATGACCCTCTCATCCTCCTTTAAGGAGAATCTATATAAAATGCTTTACAGATGGTATTTACCACCAGCTAGAATTGCCCACATGTTCCCAAACTCATCGGACAGGTGTTGGAAATGCAAAACAGCTAGGGGCACATTTTTTCACCAATGGTGGACTTGCCCAATCTCTGTATTACTTTGGAAAAAAATACAAAATTGGCTCATGGAAATAACAGGCACTACTTTCCCCCTTAAACCTGAGTTATACTTGCTTGGTATCAAGCCACAAGAAATCCCAAATCAGAACTGGTACCTCTTTACACACATCACAACAGCGACCAGAATGGCCATTGCACAGCAGTGGAAAAATAACAACCCACCAACTGAAAGCTTAATCATATCTAAAATCTTCAGTTGTGCGGAATCAGATAAATTAACGTATATCTTAAAGGACAAGTCAACCTCAATCTATGCCCAATCCTGGGAGAAATGGTACAGATGGTATGGTAAGAGAATGACGGATAACAAAGAAACTAACTAGATAGAATAATAGCGAAATAGATATAAGGAGTTATAAGACAATACTATATTTAAGACAAGGTTATAGACTCAAATGTAAGCATCCAAATATGAATACAAACAACAATTGATGTTAAACTGGGACAAATATACTTCTTAAATCAGGGGAGTAGATATATCCCCGGTTTGTATCCCCCTACCCCCCCTTCTTTACCCTTGTACGTCCTCTCCAATACCCCTACCTTATACTTGTTAAATGTTTATTTTTTATATATATACTAATAAAGATTATTTAAAAAAAATACCCAATTTAAAACTTTCTAGAAGTCCCCGTGGGAGGTTAGGCTAGGCCGGCTTGTTGGAAAAGGTATGTCTTCAGACATTGGCGGAAGAGGCGGAGGTCGGTGATGGTGCGTAATTCAGGGGGTAGGTCGTTCCAAAGGGCTGGGCCCGCCACAGAGAAGGCTCTTCCCCTGGGTGTCGCCAGTCGGCATTGTCCGGCCGACGGCACCCTGAGAAGGCCCTCTCTGTGGGAGCGTATCGGTCTAAGGGATGTATGGGGCAGGAGGCGGTCTCGCATATACTGTATTTCTCACTCTCTATCCCTCTACCTACCTACCTACTGTGTTTCTCCCTCTCTCTCTATCCCTCTACCTACCTACCTACCTACCTCCTGTATTTCTCCCTCTCTCTCTATCTCTCTACCTACATACCTACCTACCTACCTACCTACCTACCTCCTGTATTTCTCCCTCCCTCGCTCTCTATATTCCTCTACCTACCTACCTACCTACTGTATTTCTCCCTCTCTCTCTTACCCTCTACCTACCTACCAACCTACTGTATTTCTCCCTCACTCTCTCTATCCCTCTACCTACCTATGTACGAACCTACATTCTGTATTTTTCCAACTCTCTCAATCACTCTACCTACCTACCTAACTACCTACCTACATTCTTTAACTGCGCTTGCGCGAAGATGGCGGTCTAGCTCCAAGATGAATTTAACTGCGCTTGCACGAAGATGGCGGTCTAGCTCCGAGCTCCGCATGGGCCATGGAGCTCGTTGGCCGTTTTGTCTGTGCCCCAGCCCTTTACTTACGATTCTGAGGGCTGGGATCGGTGGGTGACCCGCCCTGGATTTCCAGGGTGAGGTCTGTGCTGAGGCGGAGGCGAAGACGGCGGCGGTGGCGGCGGTGAGAGCGCCGGACCGGAGGTCGGCGTCCTCGGCGTCCCTGTGATGGCGGCGGACGCCGGCCGCGCGTCGTGGACGCCTGGAGGGCCTGGCGGCCCTGGGGGATTCCCAGGCTGAGTTCTTTGCTGAGGTGGCGGCGAAGACGGCGGCGGCGGCGGCGGTAGGAGCGCCGGACCGGAGGTCGGCGTCCTCGGCGTCTCTGTGATGGCGGCAGACGCCGGCCGCGCGTCGTGGAGGCCTGGAGGGCCTGGCGGGCCTGGAGGACAGCCGTAGGTGCGGAGGCAGCGGTGAGAGCGCCGAAACGGAGTCCAGGGGCGCAATGGCGGTGGAGGCGGCGGTGAGAGCGCCGGTGAGAGCGCCGGAGTGGAGGTCGGTGCCCTGGTGCCCTGGGGATGGTGGCTAACGGCGGTGAGAGCGCTGGGACGAGGATGGCGGGGACGGCGGCGGTGATGGCGGTGGGAGCGCCAGAGCGGAAGCCGGTCGCCCTCGGAGTCCTTGCGTTTAAGAACTTGGAATCAACCTGTAAGAAGAAGATCTTTTCAACCTATGGGCATTTAAGACCTTTAAGACCTTTTTAATCCTCTAAAAGATCTACAGAACGCAACAGCCGGACTAAATTCCTCACTGATGCACTTTGAAATTCTGAACTTATATTTTTAATATATTTATTATATCTTACATCTTAAAACTGCGGCCAACGATGCCTTTTAAAATCTTTATGACCCATGCCCTTTTCATGTATTTAAATCGTTTATATTGTATTTATAGATATTTATTTATTTATTTATTTAATTATTTATTAATATTAATATTAATATGTACTCGAAGCTAGACCTACTACGACTGCGAGAGTCCCTGCTCTCGCAGGTTTGGCCCTCCGCTCTAACGAGGGCCCGCCTTGATGAGGGATTTATTAATCCGGAGAGGTGGATGAAGCGTGGTCTCAGGGGTTTTCTAATTTCTAAATTATTGTCTATTTTAGGGGGTACCAGGGAGGGGGGAGGGTATAGACAGGTAGAGACGGACGAGGAAAGAGAGGGCCAGACCAGCAGGCGACGGAGGGAAGTGGAAGGATCCGTTAGGGGGGGGGGAAATACGAGTCGTCCCGGTGGAGGGCATTTCTATCCAGAAGGTCGTGGGGAGAGGCAGGTCCGAGGGGAGACAAGTTCTATCCTCCTGGTTGAGGGCACAGAACCGTTGGTTGCAAACGGTGAAGTGCCACAACCCCGGCAGGCTAGGTGGTCAGGGAGTACAGAGCCAGGGCCTGCGGCTGATGTTTTGCAACGCCAGGTCCGTGGTCAACAAAGCCCCCCTCGTCCATGACCTTGTGTCTGAGGGGGAGCCGGACCTGGTAGGAATTGCGGAGACCTGGTTGGGCCACGAGGGTGGACTTCCCCTCGTTGAAATGTGCCCACCAGGTTACCGCGCTTTTCATCAGCCCCGGGCCCTAGGTAGGGGTGGTGGGGTAGCGATTATTGTTAGGGAAGGTCTTGAGCCGAGAGAGACCATTGTGCCACAGACCACCGGTTGTGAGTCCCTCTGTGTGAACTGGGGCCTAGGGAGGCAGTTGGGCTTGCTGGTTGTATACCTGGCTCCCCGCTATGTAGCAGCAGCCCTGCCCGAGCTCCTTGAGAAGATCGCTACGGTGGCAGTTGAGACCCCCAGACTTGTAGTCATGGGGGACTTTAATTTGCCATCGGTGGGCGAATCATCCGAGGTAGTTCGGGAGTTCATGGCTTCCATGACGGCCATGGACCTGACCCAACTAATTCAGGGCCCCACCCACGAGGGTGGACATACACCGGATCTCATCTTTGTCTCAGGCCAATGGAAGAGTGATCTGGGTATAGGGGATATAGTCATCACGCCCTTGTCATGGTCAGACCACTCACTTCTCTGGCTCGACTTTCCAACCGCTGTCCCCCACCGCGGGGAGGCGGAACCTGAGTTGCCTATTTGGTTCCGCCCCAGGCGCCTGATGGACCCTGATGGGTTCCAGGCGGCGCTTGGGCCACTTCCTGTACCCCTGACCCGCGCCCCGATGGAGGACCTCGTGGCCGCATGGAATACTGCGACCACGGGAGCCTTGGATCGGGTCGCGCCCTTGCGGCCTCTCTTGCGGCCGCGAGCCACTCTGGCTCCTTGGTTTACCGAGGAGCTAAGGGTGATGAAGCGCCACAAGAGATGCCTAGAGAGAAGATGGAGGTCTACTCGATCTGAATCCGACCGAACACAGGTAAGAGCCCATTTACGAACTTACATTGTGGCGCTGAGAGTGGCCAAACGCCATCATTGTGCCACTCTCATAGCATCCGCAGATAACCGCCCTGCCGCCCTGTTTAGGGTGACCCGTTCCCTCCTTCAACAGAGGGTGCGGGAAGTCCCATTACAGGGTAGAGCAGAGGAATTTGTGATTTATCTGCAGGAGAAAATCGCTCAGATCCATAATGACTTAGTCTCCATTGATGGCCCAGTGGGAGTGCACGAGGCGGATCTTGGTTGGGAGGAGTTCGACTCTGTTACTTCCGAGGATATGGACAGGTTACGTGGGCGACTGCGAGCCACCACATGTTTATTGGACCCGTGTCCTTCCTGGCTTGTACTGGCATCCTGGGAGGTGACACGAGGCTGGCTCCAAGAGGTTGTCAACGCTTCTTTAAGCGAGGGTTTCTTGCCTGCCTCCCTTAAAGAGGCCATGGTGAGGCCCCTCCTGAAGAAGCCCTCTTTGGACCCAGCTTTATTAGCCAACTATCGTCCCGTCTCCAACCTTCCCTTTCTGGCGAAGGTTGTAGAGAGTGTGGTGGCACAACAGTTTCCCCGTCACCTGGAGGAAGTTGATTATCTAGACCCGCGCCAGTCCGGCTTTCGGCCCGGGCATAGCACCGAGACGGCATTGGTCGCGTTGGTAGATGATCTCTGGAGGGCCAGAGATGGGGGTTGTTCCTCCATCCTGGTCCTATTAGACCTCTCAGCGGCTTTTGATACCATCGACCATGGTATCCTATTGCATCGGTTGGGGGGGTTGGGGGTGGGAGGCACCGTTTTACGGTGGTTCTCCTACTACCTCTCCGGTCGATCGCAATTTGTGTTGGCAGGAGAGCAGAGGTCGACCTCGAGACCCCTCACATGTGAGGTGCCTCAGGGGTCGGTCCTCTCGCCTCTCCTGTTCAACACATATATGAAGCCGCTGGGTGAGATCATCCGTGGTTTTGGGGTAGAGTACCACCTCTACGCTGATGATACGCAGTTGTATATATCTACCCCAAACCACCCCAACGATGCCGTAGCGGTGATGTGCCAGTGCCTGGAAGCCGTGCGGATCTGGATGGGAAGTAACAGACTCAGGCTCAACCCGGCCAAGACCGAGTGGCTGTGGTTTCCGGCCGCCCGATTCAACCAGCTGACTCCATCACTGGCCATAGGGGGCGAACACCTTGCCCCTGTGGATGGGGCGCGCAACTTGGGTGTCCTCCTGGATACCCGGCTGTCCATGGAAGATCAAGTGACAGCCGTGGCCAGGAGGGCATTTTACCAGGTCCGCCTGGTATGCCAGTTGCGCCCCCTATTGGATCGGGATGCCCTTTGCACAGTCACTCATGCCCTCGTGACATCCCGACTGGACTATTGTAACTCTCTCTACATGGGGCTCCCCCTGAGGTGCACCCGAAGACTTCAGCTGGTCCAGAATGCAGCCGAGCGAGCAATAATGGGGACCGCAAGGTACACCCATACAACACCTCTCTTGCGCGAGCTGCACTGGCTGCCTGTCGTCTTTCGGGTGCGCTTCAAGGTGCTAGTTATCATCTTTAAAGCGCTCCATGGCTCAGGACCTAGCTATCTGCGGGATCGGATCCTGCCCCATACATCCTCACGGCCGATTCGCTCCCACAGAGAGGGACTTCTCGGGTGCCGTCCACTAGACTTTGTCAGCGGGCGACGCCCAGGGGAAGGGCCTTCTCTGTGGCGGGCCCAGCCCTCTGGAACGACCTTTCCCCCGACATTAGAACAACCACGGACCTCCGCTCCTTCCGTCAGAAATTAAAAACATACTTTTTCTGCTTGGCCGGCCTAGGTTAGTCTCTACCTTTAGGGTTTAGGGAACACTAGTTTTAATATGGGGATTTTAGTGCAGGGACAATTAAGTTTAATTTGTTGTTACTCTATTGTATTTATTTTTGTATATATACTTTATGTGTTTTAATTTTTCCCTGTGCACCGCTCCGAGTCCCCTTGGGGAGAGGACGCGGTATATAAAATAAATATTATTATTATTATTATTATTATTATTATTATTATTATTATTATTATTATTATT
>JBDLLF010000078.1:107500-120000 GCA_039707465.1 Rhabdophis nuchalis
GCTCTTCTCTGCACTCTTTCCAGAGTCTCCACGTCTTTTCTACATCGTGGCGATGAAAACTGTATGCAGTATTCCAAGTGTGGCCTTACCAAGGCACTATACAGTGGCATTAACACTTCACGTGATCTAGATTCTATCCCTCTGTTTATGCAGCCTAGAACTGTGTTGGTTTTTTTGGCAGCTGCTGCACACTGCTGGCTCATATTCAAATGGTTGTCCACTAGGATTCCTAGATCCCTTTCACAGTTGCTACTATTGAGCAAGGTACCACCTATACTGTACTTGTGCATTTTGTTTTTCTTGCCTATATGTAGGACCTTACTTTTTTCACAATTGAATTTCATTTTATTACATAGTGCCCAATGTTCAAGTTTGTCTAGATCCTTCTGTATCTTAAACCTATCTTCTGGAGTGTTGGCTATTCCTGCCAGCTTGGTGTCGTCTGCAAATTTGATGAGTTCCCCATTTATCCCCTCATCCAAATCGTTGATCAAGATGTTAAAGAGTACTGGGCCTAAAACAGAGCCTTGGGGGACTCCACTGCATACTTCCTTCCATGTAGATGCAGTTCCATTGAGGACTACACGTTGAGTGCGGTTGGTCAGCCAGTTGCGAATCCATTTGCTGGTGGTGCTGTCTAACCCACAATTTTCTACTTTATCTAATAGTAGGTTATGGTCTACTTTATCAAATGCCTTACTGAAGTCCAGGTAAATTATATCAACAGCATTCCTCTGGTCCACTGATTTTGTCACTTTGTCAAAGAATGCAATTAGATTCGTCTGGCATGATCTGTTTTTGACAAACCCATGTTGGCTTTTGGCTATTACTTTGTTTGCTTCTAGGTGTTCACTTATTTGTTGTTTAATTATCTTTTCCAGAATCTTTCCTGGTATTGAGGTCAGGCTGATGGGTCTATAGTTTCCTGGATCTGTTTTTTTTCCTTTTTTGAAGATGGGAACCACATCAGCTCTTTTCCAGTCTTCTGGCAGTTCCCCGGTACTCCAGGATCTCTGAAAGATATAGTTCAGTGGTTCTGAGATCTCGTCTGCCAGTTCCTTCAGAACCCTGGGGTGTAATCCATCCGGTCCTGGTGATTTGAACTCGTCCAGGGCAGACAGGTGCTCACTTACCATTTTCTTCCCTATTTCAACTTGTGTTCCTAATCTGATTTTTGTGGTGCTATTTTTGATTGGTTGGACTGTTTTATCCCTTTGTGTAAAGACAGATGCAAAAAAAGAGTTAAATAGTTCTGCTTTCTCCCTGTTGCTTATCATCTTCTTGCCATTTTCTCCCAGCAGTGGACCAATTGTTTCCTTAACTTTTTTCTTATTTTTAACATGTTGGAAGAAGCTTTTTTTATTATTTTTACTTTTTTGGCAAGCCTTTCTTCATTGCGAGCCTTAGCTTTCCTCACTTCGTCTTTACAGGCTCGGGCTATTTGCTGATATTTTGCCTTAGTTATGTCCCCCTTTTTCCACTTTTTATATTTATCCTTTTTGTCTTTCAATTTGTCAGAGAGTTCTTTATGCAGCCATGCTGGTTTCTTTTGGGAACTGTTATTTTTCTTCTTCATTGGTATTGCGCTGGACTGGGCTTTTATAATCTCATTTTTCAAAATTTCCCAAGCTTCTTGAGTTGTTTTCCCCTTGAGGATTCTCATCCATGGAATACTTCCCAAGCTCTCTCTGAGTTTATTGAAATTAGCTCTCTTAAAGTCTAAGACTCTAGTTTGACTTTGTTCAACTACTTTTGTTTGCATAATGTTGAATTCCAGTATTTCATGATCGCTTGCCCCCAAAGTTCCTGTAGCTTCTACACCTTCTATCATTTCCTCTCTGTTAGTGAGAATTAAGTCCAATATTGCTGATCCCCTTGTTCCCTTCTCTACCTTTTGGGAAACAAAGTTGTCTGCTAGGTTTGTTAGGAACCTGTTGGATCTTCCACTTGGTGCAGAGTTTGTTTCCCAATTGATGTCAGGGTAGTTAAAATCTCCCATTACTATTGTAGTGTGCTTCCTACATACCTTAGTTAGCTGGTTAGCAAAAAGTTCATCCACTTCCTCTGCTTGGTTGGGTGGCCTGTAGTATAGACCTATGACAATATCATTCCCCCCCCCAACCTTTAATATTGACCCAAATACATTCAAGATAGTTCTCATCATTGTTGTGCTCTATTTCTGTAGAGATGTAATTATTTCTTATATATAGTGCAACTCCACCTCCTCTTTTATTTGGTCTATTTCTTTTAAATAATGTAAATCCTTCTAGCTGTATGTTCCATTTGTGGGTTTCATCCCACCAAGTTTCTGTAATGGCAACAATATCGTATCTGCCCTCATTTACTTGAATTTCTAATTCACCCTGTTTATTCCTCATACTCTGTGCATTGGTGTATAGACATTTGAGTCCATTTTGATTGACCCTGTGTTTACTGTCTACGAAACCTGTGTTATGCCTGACTATGGTTCTCTTTGCCCCTATTTCTTTGCCACTTGTATGGTTCATGTGCATGGTATGGCACTCACTGTTAATTGTTTGGTTTTGCTTGACAGCGGTGTTGATAATATTACCCGCACAATTATCTATGTTACATGCACTGATAACCCTATGAATTTTAGTTTGCTGGGGACAGAAATGTTCTTTATCTATTGATTCTCTGTCCCCACTATTCAGTTTAAATGTTTAGCCAGGAAATCTGTGAATTTAATGCCAAGTAACTCAGTCCCTTTCTTGGATGGGTGCAAACCATCTCTTTTGTACAGTTTATCATTGGACCAGCTGCAGGCATCATGACTAATAAGACCAAAGCCTTCCTTTTTACACCACTCCTTTAGCCACACATTAAACTCTGCTATGCGCTGGCCCTTTCCTTTTTGTTCCTTGTATACTGGTATAACTTCTGAGAAGATAAGCCTGCAACCTGTACTACTAAGTTCGTACCCCAAACTCTGGAAATCATTCTGCACAGAAGCTACATCTTTTTGGGACAGATCATTTGTGCCAAGATGTATAATAGCATCAACTTCACAGTCCTTACTTGCATTCTTGACTATCTTAAGAATACGCCTCTTGTCTCTGCTGGCTGTAGCACCCGGCAAACATCTGACATCTTTCAAAACCTCCATGTCCTTACCTAAGTTTACATCCCTTACGATTGAGTCACCAATCAGGAGGTGACTTCTCTTTTTGGGTACCTTGCTCTTGTTGTGTGACTGATGCATGATCCCTGGTTCACACTTCTGCTTTTCTGAAGTAGGTTCTTCACTTTGGACCACAATCTCCTGCTTATTTGAGTCGTCATTATTACCTTGACATGTCACTTTAGTGTCCCCATTAAGATCAGCAAGGGCGCTATATCTGTTATGCTGGGACACAGCAAAAGTTTTGTGTTTGTGGGTCACAGCTCTCACCCTGCCAGATCCCACAGTTGTCCAGGCTGCTCTTCTTCTGTGGGATCTTTGCGGTAGAGGAGGCTGGTAGTGTGGCATCTCCACTGGGTGGAATGGCCGAATTGGACACTTAATTTCTGCCTGGAGAGCACAAATTACAGATTCAAGGTATGTGATGTGTCTATGTAATCTATTAATTTGTCTGCAAGGGGGACAGTATCCAAAATTGAAAAGAGTACTGCGGAAGACAGGTGCAAAACAGTTATTACATTGAACTAAGCCAGTCATTTTTAAATAAAATACAATCACAGTCTTTTTATATTGAAAAAGTTTTATTGGTTTTTACAATTTTTCAATCGGGTAGGGTAAGGGATACAAAAGAAATTTTGAGAACTTTCGCGTCGGAGTCATTGGCCCTTCCAGGGCTTCATAATAAATCGTTAAAGAAAAACATTTTTCATAAATACTACGAGGTGAAAACAAGTACATACTTCTAAATTCTCAATTCTATGCTGTCATCGGTTTGCAAAAATCCAGATACAGATGTCATACAACCTACTGTATTTCTCCCTCTCTCTCTATCCCCCTACCTACATACCTACCTACCTACTGTATTTCTCCCTCTGTCTCTATCCCTCTACCTATGTACCTACTGTATTTGTCCCTCTCTCTCTATCCCTCTACCTACCTATCCACCTACTTTATTTCTCCCTCTCTCTCTATCCCTTTACCTACCTACTTACCTACTGTATTTCTCCCTCTCTCGCTATCCCCCTACCTACCTACCTACCTACCTACCCATCTACCTACCTACCTACCAACTGTTTTTCTCCCTCCCTCTCTATATATATCCCTCTACCTACCTACCTACCTACCTACCTACCTACCTACCTACCTACCTACCTACCTACCTACCTACCTACTGTATTTCTCCCTCTCTCTATATATATATCCCTCTACCAACCAACCTACCTACTGCATTTCTCCCTCTATCTCTTTCCCTCTACCTACCTACTGTATTACTCCCTCTCTGTCTATCCCTCTACCTACCTACCTACCTACTGTATTTCTCGCTCTCTCCCTCTACCTACCCACCTACCTACTGTATTTCTCCCTCCCTCTCTCTCTCTCCCTCTACCTACCTACCTACCTACCTACCTACCTACCTACCAACATACTGTATTTCTCCCTCTCTCTCTATGCCCCTACCTACATACCTACCTACCTACTCTATTTCTCCCTCCCTCTCTATCCCTCTACCTACCTATCCACCTACTTTATTTCTCCCTCTCTCTCTATCCCTTTACCTCCCTACCTCCCTACCTCCCTACCTACCTACCTACCTACTTTATTTCTCCCTCTCTCTCTATCCCTCTACCTACCTACCTACTGTATTTCTCCTTCCCTCTCCCTCTCTCCCTCTAACTACCTACGTACCTACCTACCTACTGTATTTATCCCTCTCTCTATCCCTCTACCTAACTACCTACCTACTTTATATCTCCCTCTCTCTCTATCCCCCTACCTACCTACCTACTGTATTTCTCCCTCTCTCTCGATCCCTTTACCTACCTACCTACATACTGTATTTCTCCCTCTCTCGCTATCCCGTTACCTACCTACTGTATTTCTCACTCTCTATCCCTCTACCTACCTACCTACTGTGTTTCTCCCTCTGTCTCTATCCCTCTACCTACCTTCTGTATTTCTCCCTCCCTCTCTCTATATATCCCTCTACCTACCTACCTACATACATACATACTGTATTTCTCCCTCTCTCGCTATCCCGTTACCTACCTACTGTATTTCTCACTCTCTATCCCTCTACCTACCTACCTACCTACTGTGTTTCTCCCTCTCTCTCTATCCCTCTACCTACCTATCTACTGTATTTCTCCCTCCCTCTCTATATATATACCTCTACCTGCCTACCTACCTACTGTATTTCTCCCTCCCTCTCTATATAGATCCCTCTACCTACCTACCTACCTACCTACCTACTGTATTTCTCCCTCTCTCTCTATCCCTCTACCTACCTATCCACCTACTTTATTTCTCCCTCTCTCTCTATCCATTTACCTACCTACCTACCTACCTACCTACCTGCCTACTGTATTTCTCCTTCTCTCTCTATCCCTCTACATACCTACCTACCTACTGTATTTCTCTTTCCCTCTCCCTCTCTCCCTCTAACTACCTACCTAACTACCAACCTACTGTATATCTCCCTCTCTCTCTATCCCCCTACCTACCTACCTACATACTGTATTTCTCCCTCTCTCGCTATCCCGTTACCTACCTACTTTTTATTTATTTATTTATTTATTTATATTTATATCCCGCCCTTCTCCACAGAGGACCCAGGGCGGCGCACAGGAAATTTAAAAATATACAAAGTACAAGAAATAAATACATAATTTAAAATATATATTAAATTATCCTGATCCTATGCTAAAAACCCAATTATTAAAATACCCAATTTAAATTAAAGAAATTAATTCCGCAATTAAAGAATTAAATTATCATAAACTAATAGGTGAAATGACAAAACAACTGGAAAATTGGAATAAAATTCTGCTATCACTGTTAGGGAGGATAGCTGCTATAAAAGCATACATCCTCCCAAAATGGATATACTTATTCCAAACAGCTCCCACAAAATTAAATAAAGAATTCTTCCACATCTCATTAAAATTTGTATGGCAAGGAAAAAAAGCACGCATAAAAAAGAAAATGCTCCAGGAACACAAACTAAAAGGAGGCTTGGGACTTCCAAATTGGGAACTTTATCATCATGCCTCGATTTTGATCTGGGTTAAAGATTGGATTACCCTAACAAGAGGACGAATATTATCAATAGAAGGATATGACTTCCTTCAGGGCTGGCACTCGTCACTTTGGCCCAGGAACAATAGACAACCCCAAAGCTTTACTACTCACTATACGAGGGCAACTCTTTATACGACTTGGCAAAAGATTAGGCAACAATTTTACACTCAAATTCCAAGGTGGCTAGCCCCAATTGAAGCTGTAACATACCCAACTGTCCATAATCCCAAGAGAAATATAACATACGGAGATTTAATAGATGAAGGGGGCAATATTAGAACAAGGGCAGATCTACAGCTAAGGGGTTGGGAGATAGACTGGTGGCCATATAATCAGGCAGTATCTAAATTTACTAAGGACAAATACGAACCCGGAATATACTCAACAAACCAAGATATAGATAAGGCTCTATGGGATTCACCAACCAAATTCATTTCCAAGGCTTATAAATTATT
This sequence comes from Rhabdophis nuchalis, assembly GCA_039707465.1. NCBI lineage: Eukaryota > Metazoa > Chordata > Lepidosauria > Squamata > Natricidae > Rhabdophis > Rhabdophis nuchalis. Next base: position 114,176 of record JBDLLF010000078.1, read on the forward strand.
ACTGCAAAGGTATATAGGCGAAGAAATAATCAAAGGCACTATGATCGCCTGGGGAAGGAATATTGGTAAGACCATCAACCTTGAAAATTGGCAAACCATTTGGAAAAAGTCCATGAAAATGACCCTCTCATCCTCCTTTAAGGAGAATCTATATAAAATGCTTTACAGATGGTATTTACCACCAGCTAGAATTGCCCACATGTTCCCAAACTCATCGGACAGGTGTTGGAAATGCAAAACAGCTAGGGGCACATTTTTTCACCAATGGTGGACTTGCCCAATCTCTGTATTACTTTGGAAAAAAATACAAAATTGGCTCATGGAAATAACAGGCACTACTTTCCCCCTTAAACCTGAGTTATACTTGCTTGGTATCAAGCCACAAGAAATCCCAAATCAGAACTGGTACCTCTTTACACACATCACAACAGCGACCAGAATGGCCATTGCACAGCAGTGGAAAAATAACAACCCACCAACTGAAAGCTTAATCATATCTAAAATCTTCAGTTGTGCGGAATCAGATAAATTAACGTATATCTTAAAGGACAAGTCAACCTCAATCTATGCCCAATCCTGGGAGAAATGGTACAGATGGTATGGTAAGAGAATGACGGATAACAAAGAAACTAACTAGATAGAATAATAGCGAAATAGATATAAGGAGTTATAAGACAATACTATATTTAAGACAAGGTTATAGACTCAAATGTAAGCATCCAAATATGAATACAAACAACAATTGATGTTAAACTGGGACAAATATACTTCTTAAATCAGGGGAGTAGATATATCCCCGGTTTGTATCCCCCTACCCCCCCTTCTTTACCCTTGTACGTCCTCTCCAATACCCCTACCTTATACTTGTTAAATGTTTATTTTTTATATATATACTAATAAAGATTATTTAAAAAAAATACCCAATTTAAAACTTTCTAGAAGTCCCCGTGGGAGGTTAGGCTAGGCCGGCTTGTTGGAAAAGGTATGTCTTCAGACATTGGCGGAAGAGGCGGAGGTCGGTGATGGTGCGTAATTCAGGGGGTAGGTCGTTCCAAAGGGCTGGGCCCGCCACAGAGAAGGCTCTTCCCCTGGGTGTCGCCAGTCGGCATTGTCCGGCCGACGGCACCCTGAGAAGGCCCTCTCTGTGGGAGCGTATCGGTCTAAGGGATGTATGGGGCAGGAGGCGGTCTCGCATATACTGTATTTCTCACTCTCTATCCCTCTACCTACCTACCTACTGTGTTTCTCCCTCTCTCTCTATCCCTCTACCTACCTACCTACCTACCTCCTGTATTTCTCCCTCTCTCTCTATCTCTCTACCTACATACCTACCTACCTACCTACCTACCTCCTGTATTTCTCCCTCCCTCGCTCTCTATATTCCTCTACCTACCTACCTACCTACTGTATTTCTCCCTCTCTCTCTTACCCTCTACCTACCTACCAACCTACTGTATTTCTCCCTCACTCTCTCTATCCCTCTACCTACCTATGTACGAACCTACATTCTGTATTTTTCCAACTCTCTCAATCACTCTACCTACCTACCTAACTACCTACCTACATTCTTTAACTGCGCTTGCGCGAAGATGGCGGTCTAGCTCCAAGATGAATTTAACTGCGCTTGCACGAAGATGGCGGTCTAGCTCCGAGCTCCGCATGGGCCATGGAGCTCGTTGGCCGTTTTGTCTGTGCCCCAGCCCTTTACTTACGATTCTGAGGGCTGGGATCGGTGGGTGACCCGCCCTGGATTTCCAGGGTGAGGTCTGTGCTGAGGCGGAGGCGAAGACGGCGGCGGCGGCGGCGGTGAGAGCGCCGGACCGGAGGTCGGCGTCCTCGGCGTCCCTGTGATGGCGGCGGACGCCGGCCGCGCGTCGTGGACGCCTGGAGGGCCTGGCGGGCCTGGGGGATTCCCAGGCTGAGTTCTTTGCTGAGGTGGCGGCGAAGACGGCGGCGGCGGCGGCGGTAGGAGCGCCGGACCGGAGGTCGGCGTCCTCGGCGTCTCTGTGATGGCGGCGGACGCCGGCCGCGCGTCGTGGAGGCCTGGAGGGCCTGGCGGGCCTGGAGGACAGCCGTAGGTGCGGAGGCAGCGGTGAGAGCGCCGAAACGGAGTCCAGGGGCGCAATGGCGGTGGAGGCGGCGGTGAGAGCGCCGGTGAGAGCGCCGGAGTGGAGGTCGGTGCCCTGGTGCCCTGGGGATGGTGGCTAACGGCGGTGAGAGCGCTGGGACGAGGATGGCGGGGACGGCGGCGGTGATGGCGGTGGGAGCGCCAGAGCGGAAGCCGGTCGCCCTCGGAGTCCTTGCGTTTAAGAACTTGGAATCAACCTGTAAGAAGAAGATCTTTTCGACCTATGGGCATTTAAGACCTTTAAGACCTTTTTAATCCTCTAAAAGATCTACAGAACGCAACAGCCGGACTAAATTCCTCACTGATGCACTTTGAAATTCTGAACTTATATTTTTAATATATTTATTATATCTTACATCTTAAAACTGCGGCCAACGATGCCTTTTAAAATCTTTATGACCCATGCCCTTTTCATGTATTTAAATCGTTTATATTGTATTTATAGATATTTATTTATTTATTTATTTAATTATTTATTAATATTAATATTAATATGTACTCGAAGCTAGACCTACTACGACTGCGAGAGTCCCTGCTCTCGCAGGTTTGGCCCTCCGCTCTAACGAGGGCCCGCCTTGATGAGGGATTTATTAATCCGGAGAGGTGGATGAAGCGTGGTCTCAGGGGTTTTCTAATTTCTAAATTATTGTCTATTTTAGGGGGTACCAGGGAGGGGGGAGGGTATAGACAGGTAGAGACGGACGAGGAAAGAGAGGGCCAGACCAGCAGGCGACGGAGGGAAGTGGAAGGATCCGTTAGGGGGGGGGAAATACGAGTCGTCCCGGTGGAGGGCATTTCTATCCAGAAGGTCGTGGGGAGAGGCAGGTCCGAGGGGAGACAAGTTCTATCCTCCTGGTTGAGGGCACAGAACCGTTGGTTGCAAACGGTGAAGTGCCACAACCCCGGCAGGCTAGGTGGTCAGGGAGTACAGAGCCAGGGCCTGCGGCTGATGTTTTGCAACGCCAGGTCCGTGGTCAACAAAGCCCCCCTCGTCCATGACCTTGTGTCTGAGGGGGAGCCGGACCTGGTAGGAATTGCGGAGACCTGGTTGGGCCACGAGGGTGGACTTCCCCTCGTTGAAATGTGCCCACCAGGTTACCGCGCTTTTCATCAGCCCCGGGCCCTAGGTAGGGGTGGTGGGGTAGCGATTATTGTTAGGGAAGGTCTTGAGCCGAGAGAGACCATTGTGCCACAGACCACCGGTTGTGAGTCCCTCTGTGTGAACTGGGGCCTAGGGAGGCAGTTGGGCTTGCTGGTTGTATACCTGGCTCCCCGCTATGTAGCAGCAGCCCTGCCCGAGCTCCTTGAGAAGATCGCTACGGTGGCAGTTGAGACCCCCAGACTTGTAGTCATGGGGGACTTTAATTTGCCATCGGTGGGCGAATCATCCGAGGTAGTTCGGGAGTTCATGGCTTCCATGACGGCCATGGACCTGACCCAACTAATTCAGGGCCCCACCCACGAGGGTGGACATACACCGGATCTCATCTTTGTCTCAGGCCAATGGAAGAGTGATCTGGGTATAGGGGATATAGTCATCACGCCCTTGTCATGGTCAGACCACTCACTTCTCTGGCTCGACTTTCCAACCGCTGTCCCCCACCGCGGGGAGGCGGAACCTGAGTTGCCTATTTGGTTCCGCCCCAGGCGCCTGATGGACCCTGATGGGTTCCAGGCGGCGCTTGGGCCACTTCCTGTACCCCTGACCCGCGCCCCGATGGAGGACCTCGTGGCCGCATGGAATACTGCGACCACGGGAGCCTTGGATCGGGTCGCGCCCTTGCGGCCTCTCTTGCGGCCGCGAGCCACTCTGGCTCCTTGGTTTACCGAGGAGCTAAGGGTGATGAAGCGCCACAAGAGATGCCTAGAGAGAAGATGGAGGTCTACTCGATCTGAATCCGACCGAACACAGGTAAGAGCCCATTTACGAACTTACATTGTGGCGCTGAGAGTGGCCAAACGCCATCATTGTGCCACTCTCATAGCATCCGCAGATAACCGCCCTGCCGCCCTGTTTAGGATGACCCGTTCCCTCCTTCAACAGAGGGTGCGGGAAGTCCCATTACAGGGTAGAGCAGAGGAATTTGTGATTTATCTGCAGGAGAAAATCGCTCAGATCCATAATGACTTAGTCTCCATTGATGGCCCAGTGGGAGTGCACGAGGCGGATCTTGGTTGGGAGGAGTTCGACTCTGTTACTTCCGAGGATATGGACAGGTTACGTGGGCGACTGCGAGCCACCACATGTTTATTGGACCCGTGTCCTTCCTGGCTTGTACTGGCATCCTGGGAGGTGACACGAGGCTGGCTCCAAGAGGTTGTCAACGGTTCTTTAAGCGAGGGTTTCTTGCCTGCCTCCCTTAAAGAGGCCATGGTGAGGCCCCTCCTGAAGAAGCCCTCTTTGGACCCAGCTTTATTAGCCAACTATCGTCCCGTCTCCAACCTTCCCTTTCTGGCGAAGGTTGTAGAGAGTGTGGTGGCACAACAGTTTCCCCGTCACCTGGAGGAAGTTGATTATCTAGACCCGCGCCAGTCCGGCTTTCGGCCCGGGCATAGCACCGAGACGGCATTGGTCGCGTTGGTAGATGATCTCTGGAGGGCCAGAGATGGGGGTTGTTCCTCCATCCTGGTCCTATTAGACCTCTCAGCGGCTTTTGATACCATCGACCATGGTATCCTATTGCATCGGTTGGGGGGGTTGGGGGTGGGAGGCACCGTTTTACGGTGGTTCTCCTACTACCTCTCCGGTCGATCGCAATTTGTGTTGGCAGGAGAGCAGAGGTCGACCTCGAGACCCCTCACATGTGAGGTGCCTCAGGGGTCGGTCCTCTCGCCTCTCCTGTTCAACACATATATGAAGCCGCTGGGTGAGATCATCCGTGGTTTTGGGGTAGAGTACCACCTCTACGCTGATGATACGCAGTTGTATATATCTACCCCAAACCACCCCAACGATGCCGTAGCGGTGATGTGCCAGTGCCTGGAAGCCGTGCGGATCTGGATGGGAAGTAACAGACTCAGGCTCAACCCGGCCAAGACCGAGTGGCTGTGGTTTCCGGCCGCCCGATTCAACCAGCTGACTCCATCACTGGCCATAGGGGGCGAACACCTTGCCCCTGTGGATGGGGCGCGCAACTTGGGTGTCCTCCTGGATACCCGGCTGTCCATGGAAGATCAAGTGACAGCCGTGGCCAGGAGGGCATTTTACCAGGTCCGCCTGGTATGCCAGTTGCGCCCCCTATTGGATCGGGATGCCCTTTGCACAGTCACTCATGCCCTCGTGACATCCCGACTGGACTATTGTAACTCTCTCTACATGGGGCTCCCCCTGAGGTGCACCCGAAGACTTCAGCTGGTCCAGAATGCAGCCGAGCGAGCAATAATGGGGACCGCAAGGTACACCCATACAACACCTCTCTTGCGCGAGCTGCACTGGCTGCCTGTCGTCTTTCGGGTGCGCTTCAAGGTGCTAGTTATCATCTTTAAAGCGCTCCATGGCTCAGGACCTAGCTATCTGCGGGATCGGATCCTGCCCCATACATCCTCACGGCCGATTCGCTCCCACAGAGAGGGACTTCTCGGGTGCCGTCCACTAGACTTTGTCAGCGGGCGACGCCCAGGGGAAGGGCCTTCTCTGTGGCGGGCCCAGCCCTCTGGAACGACCTTTCCCCCGACATTAGAACAACCACGGACCTCC
>JBDLLF010000078.1:125000-152624 GCA_039707465.1 Rhabdophis nuchalis
TTCCAGAGGTTAATTGTTCTAACTGTCAGGAAATTTCTCCTTAGTTCTAAGTTGCTTCTCTCCTTGATTAGTTTCCACCCATTGCTTCTTGTCCTACCCCCAGGTGCCTTGGAGAATAGTTTGGCTCCCTCTTCTTTGTGGCACCCTCTGAGATATCGGAACACTGCTATCATGTCTCCCCTGGTCCTTCTCTTCATCAAACTAGACATACCCAGCTCCTGCAGCCGTTCTTCATATGTTTTAGTCTCCAGTTCCCTAATCATCTTGGTTGCTCTTCTCTGCACTCTTTCCAGAGTCTCCACGTCTTTTCTACATCGTGGCGATGAAAACTGTATGCAGTATTCCAAGTGTGGCCTTACCAAGGCACTATACAGTGGCATTAACACTTCACGTGATCTAGATTCTATCCCTCTGTTTATGCAGCCTAGAACTGTGTTGGTTTTTTTGGCAGCTGCTGCACACTGCTGGCTCATATTCAAATGGTTGTCCACTAGGATTCCTAGATCCCTTTCACAGTTGCTACTATTGAGCAAGGTACCACCTATACTGTACTTGTGCATTTTGTTTTTCTTGCCTATATGTAGGACCTTACTTTTTTCACAATTGAATTTCATTTTATTACATAGTGCCCAATGTTCAAGTTTGTCTAGATCCTTCTGTATCTTAAACCTATCTTCTGGAGTGTTGGCTATTCCTGCCAGCTTGGTGTCGTCTGCAAATTTGATGAGTTCCCCATTTATCCCCTCATCCAAATCGTTGATCAAGATGTTAAAGAGTACTGGGCCTAAAACAGAGCCTTGGGGGACTCCACTGCATACTTCCTTCCATGTAGATGCAGTTCCATTGAGGACTACACGTTGAGTGCGGTTGGTCAGCCAGTTGCGAATCCATTTGCTGGTGGTGCTGTCTAACCCACAATTTTCTACTTTATCTAATAGTAGGTTATGGTCTACTTTATCAAATGCCTTACTGAAGTCCAGGTAAATTATATCAACAGCATTCCTCTGGTCCACTGATTTTGTCACTTTGTCAAAGAATGCAATTAGATTCGTCTGGCATGATCTGTTTTTGACAAACCCATGTTGGCTTTTGGCTATTACTTTGTTTGCTTCTAGGTGTTCACTTATTTGTTGTTTAATTATCTTTTCCAGAATCTTTCCTGGTATTGAGGTCAGGCTGATGGGTCTATAGTTTCCTGGATCTGTTTTTTTTTCCTTTTTTGAAGATGGGAACCACATCAGCTCTTTTCCAGTCTTCTGGCAGTTCCCCGGTACTCCAGGATCTCTGAAAGATATAGTTCAGTGGTTCTGAGATCTCGTCTGCCAGTTCCTTCAGAACCCTGGGGTGTAATCCATCCGGTCCTGGTGATTTGAACTCGTCCAGGGCAGACAGGTGCTCACTTACCATTTTCTTCCCTATTTCAACTTGTGTTCCTAATCTGATTTTTGTGGTGCTATTTTTGATTGGTTGGACTGTTTTATCCCTTTGTGTAAAGACAGATGCAAAAAAAGAGTTAAATAGTTCTGCTTTCTCCCTGTTGCTTATCATCTTCTTGCCATTTTCTCCCAGCAGTGGACCAATTGTTTCCTTAACTTTTTTCTTATTTTTAACATGTTGGAAGAAGCTTTTTTTATTATTTTTACTTTTTTGGCAAGCCTTTCTTCATTGCGAGCCTTAGCTTTCCTCACTTCGTCTTTACAGGCTCGGGCTATTTGCTGATATTTTGCCTTAGTTATGTCCCCCTTTTTCCACTTTTTATATTTATCCTTTTTGTCTTTCAATTTGTCAGAGAGTTCTTTATGCAGCCATGCTGGTTTCTTTTGGGAACTGTTATTTTTCTTCTTCATTGGTATTGCGCTGGACTGGGCTTTTATAATCTCATTTTTCAAAATTTCCCAAGCTTCTTGAGTTGTTTTCCCCTTGAGGATTCTCATCCATGGAATACTTCCCAAGCTCTCTCTGAGTTTATTGAAATTAGCTCTCTTAAAGTCTAAGACTCTAGTTTGACTTTGTTCAACTACTTTTGTTTGCATAATGTTGAATTCCAGTATTTCATGATCGCTTGCCCCCAAAGTTCCTGTAGCTTCTACACCTTCTATCATTTCCTCTCTGTTAGTGAGAATTAAGTCCAATATTGCTGATCCCCTTGTTCCCTTCTCTACCTTTTGGGAAACAAAGTTGTCTGCTAGGTTTGTTAGGAACCTGTTGGATCTTCCACTTGGTGCAGAGTTTGTTTCCCAATTGATGTCAGGGTAGTTAAAATCTCCCATTACTATTGTAGTGTGCTTCCTACATACCTTAGTTAGCTGGTTAGCAAAAAGTTCATCCACTTCCTCTGCTTGGTTGGGTGGCCTGTAGTATAGACCTATGACAATATCATTCCCCCCCCCAACCTTTAATATTGACCCAAATACATTCAAGATAGTTCTCATCATTGTTGTGCTCTATTTCTGTAGAGATGTAATTATTTCTTATATATAGTGCAACTCCACCTCCTCTTTTATTTGGTCTATTTCTTTTAAATAATGTAAATCCTTCTAGCTGTATGTTCCATTTGTGGGTTTCATCCCACCAAGTTTCTGTAATGGCAACAATATCGTATCTGCCCTCATTTACTTGAATTTCTAATTCACCCTGTTTATTCCTCATACTCTGTGCATTGGTGTATAGACATTTGAGTCCATTTTGATTGACCCTGTGTTTACTGTCTACGAAACCTGTGTTATGCCTGACTATGGTTCTCTTTGCCCCTATTTCTTTGCCACTTGTATGGTTCATGTGCATGGTATGGCACTCACTGTTAATTGTTTGGTTTTGCTTGACAGCGGTGTTGATAATATTACCCGCACAATTATCTATGTTACATGCACTGATAACCCTATGAATTTTAGTTTGCTGGGGACAGAAATGTTCTTTATCTATTGATTCTCTGTCCCCACTATTCAGTTTAAATGTTTAGCCAGGAAATCTGTGAATTTAATGCCAAGTAACTCAGTCCCTTTCTTGGATGGGTGCAAACCATCTCTTTTGTACAGTTTATCATTGGACCAGCTGCAGGCATCATGACTAATAAGACCAAAGCCTTCCTTTTTACACCACTCCTTTAGCCACACATTAAACTCTGCTATGCGCTGGCCCTTTCCTTTTTGTTCCTTGTATACTGGTATAACTTCTGAGAAGATAAGCCTGCAACCTGTACTACTAAGTTCGTACCCCAAACTCTGGAAATCATTCTGCACAGAAGCTACATCTTTTTGGGACAGATCATTTGTGCCAAGATGTATAATAGCATCAACTTCACAGTCCTTACTTGCATTCTTGACTATCTTAAGAATACGCCTCTTGTCTCTGCTGGCTGTAGCACCCGGCAAACATCTGACATCTTTCAAAACCTCCATGTCCTTACCTAAGTTTACATCCCTTACGATTGAGTCACCAATCAGGAGGTGACTTCTCTTTTTGGGTACCTTGCTCTTGTTGTGTGACTGATGCATGATCCCTGGTTCACACTTCTGCTTTTCTGAAGTAGGTTCTTCACTTTGGACCACAATCTCCTGCTTATTTGAGTCGTCATTATTACCTTGACATGTCACTTTAGTGTCCCCATTAAGATCAGCAAGGGCGCTATATCTGTTATGCTGGGACACAGCAAAAGTTTTGTGTTTGTGGGTCACAGCTCTCACCCTGCCAGATCCCACAGTTGTCCAGGCTGCTCTTCTTCTGTGGGATCTTTGCGGTAGAGGAGGCTGGTAGTGTGGCATCTCCACTGGGTGGAATGGCCGAATTGGACACTTAATTTCTGCCTGGAGAGCACAAATTACAGATTCAAGGTATGTGATGTGTCTATGTAATCTATTAATTTGTCTGCAAGGGGGACAGTATCCAAAATTGAAAAGAGTACTGCGGAAGACAGGTGCAAAACAGTTATTACATTGAACTAAGCCAGTCATTTTTAAATAAAATACAATCACAGTCTTTTTATATTGAAAAAGTTTTATTGGTTTTTACAATTTTTCAATCGGGTAGGGTAAGGGATACAAAAGAAATTTTGAGAACTTTCGCGTCGGAGTCATTGGCCCTTCCAGGGCTTCATAATAAATCGTTAAAGAAAAACATTTTTCATAAATACTACGAGGTGAAAACAAGTACATACTTCTAAATTCTCAATTCTATGCTGTCATCCGTTTGCAAAAATCCAGATACAGATGTCATACAATATTTTTTTTTTATATTGAAAAAGTTTTATTGGTTTTACATCTTTTCTATAGGATAGGGTAAGGGATACAAAGAAATTTTGAGAGCATTCACGTCAAAGTCGTCGGCCCTTCCAAGACCTCAAAATACACAATAAAAAAATAACCAAAAAAAAGCATTTTTCATAACACTACAAGGTAAAAGCAAGTACATATACCTAAATTCTCAATTCCATGCTGTCAGACATTTACAAAAAATCCAGAAAATATTATGCAAAATTGTTCAGTAAAATCAAGGCAAAGTTATTTTTTTGATCTAAGTCTCTTGGCTATTGTATCTTCTTTTTCTCCTCCCTGGCCCCCAGCGGGCGGGGCCGTAGCTCCCTCCGTCCCCCCTGGATCTTCCCCCAGGGCAGAGGAATGTTTTTTAAGAAAGGCTTCCGCCTCAACAACTGTTTTAATCCTCACTCTTCCTCCTTCCCAGAACACCAGCATCCCTTCGGGTGTCACCCACTTGAACCAAATCCCATGATCAAATAAAATTTTAGACAAGAAGGAAAATTCCCTCCTTGCTTCTCGAATCTTTCTAGGAATCTGCTTCAAGATAGTGACCGTTTTTTGTTGGTAAATTAAAGGGTTCCCTCTCTGCGCCTTCAAGATTTCCTCTCTGGTTGACCTTCTAACAAATTTCACATGTATCTCTCTAGGCACTTCATTTATCCTGGCATATGCTGAGTTAATTCTATAGGCTAGGTCAATGTCCCCCCTGATCTCATCTTTAGGTTTTTGTAAATAGTCTGCTAAAATTGTGATCATAAGATCAGGGAGGCATTCACCAGGTTGCTCAAAAACATTCTGAAATCTCAAAAAATATGTCATTCTTTCCATATCAATCCTAGACACATGCCCACTTGTTTCCTCAACCTCTTTAGTAACATTTTTAATCTCTCCCTTAACCCCCACCAGCCCCCCTTCCAATTCTTCAGTCTTCTGTGTGATTTCCAGCGTTTGGTTCCGTATGTCCAATAGCTCCTTCTTGAAAATGATGTTTTCTGCCCTCTGGGCCTGAATTTCTTGAACCAAAGTTTGTATAACAGTTTCAAGAGAAGCCATCCATTGTTCTAAACTTGTCAGTGCTGTTTCTTGAGCCATCTTAACTGTTAGAGTCAGTGCCACCAAAATGGCGTTTTCAGGGTGGGGCTGGTGAGACTAACCGGGAGCCAAAAGTTCAGATCAAGGTTGAAACGTTGTAAAATTCAGGAACCAAGAGAGAGACAACTTTCCAACTCAATAGTTATAATAACGAAGGTAATCCAGAAAGGAACCACAAATCCAACAAGAAAAAAATTCTTCATTAATATCCAGAGAGAGTCCCAATTGTAAAGAGACGCTGGGAATTTCCCATAGTTAAAATAGTCAGGCAGGGGCAAAGAAAAGCCACTTTCCACCGCCCATCTCAGAGCCCAGAGGAGAGAGTAGTAAAATAAATTTTTTTTAACCAGCCAGACCTAGACACAATGTTGCAAGTAGCCGCATACCACTTTCCCTTGTTAGAGACAGTCCGGATTTAAGATTTCCGCTTTCTCTTCCAGAGAAGCCATTTCCAAGTGCCGCTTAAGTCCGAGGGGTTTTTTTTGAAAACAAACTCCCCCCTCCCAGTCCTTTCAGCCTGGCTGACAGCAGAAAAAAAGTTTTTTTAAAAACTCACTCTCCCCTCGCAGCTGAAGCCTCGGGAGACCTTCCGACTGAGCCGATCAACCCTCTTCATTGTTGTAAATGGCGCCGTCTTCCTTAGGCGAAGGGAGAACCCCCCGCAGCATGTTCTCCCTCACCTAAGCCGCGCCGGAGGCCACTTCCTCCACCGCCGTGGGGGGGGGGGCGCTCCCCGACGAGCCGGCTTTACGGGAGACCCTCAAACAAGAGGAGTCTCGCCCCCGTGGGGGGGCAGAAAGAGAAACAAAGCGGCGAGCGAGCGCTAGGCTCGCCCGTTGCCGCAGGAGCCGGAACCGGAAGCCTATGTCATACAATATTAATCAAAAGTCAAAGCAAAGTTATTTTTTTGATCTAAGTCTCTTGGCAATTGTGTCTTCTGTCTCTCCCTCCAGGCCCCCAGCGGGCGGGGCCGTGGCCCCCCCTGCCCCCCCTGGATCTTCCCCCAGGACAGAGGAATGTTTTTTAAGAAAGGCTTCCGCCTCAGCAATTGCTTTAATCCTTATTCTTCCTCCTTCCCAGAACACCAACATTCCTTCAGGCATCGCCCACTTGAACCAAATCCCGTGGTCATACAATTTTTTGGATAAGAAGGAAAATTTCCTTCTCATCTCTCTAATTTTTTTAGGGATCTGCTTCAAGATAGCGACTACTTTTTGCTGGTAAATTAACGGACCACCTCTCTGCGCCTTCAAAATTCCCTCCCTGGTTGACCTCCTAACAAATTTAATATGTATCTCTCTGGGTACCTCATTTATCCTGGCATATGCAGAGTTTATTCTGTAGACTAGGTCAATGTCCCCCCTGATCTCATCTTTGGGTTTATTTAAATAATCTGCTAAAATTGTGCTCATGAGTTCAGGAAGACATTCACCAGGCTCTTCAGAAATGTTCTGAAATCTTAAATAATATAACATCCTTTCAAAATCCATCCTAGACATATGCCCATTTAATTCTCCAATCTCACTATTAACATTTTTAAGCTCTCCCTTTGCCCCAGCCAGCCCCCCTTGCAGCTCCTCAGTCTTCTGTGTGTTTTCCAGCACTTGCTTCCGTGTTTCCTGAATATCCTGTTTTAAGCTGGTACGATCTTCTCTCAAAGCCTTAATTTCTTGCACCAAAGCTTGTAACACATTCTCCATAGATGTCATTCTTTGTTCCAAACCTGCCAGTTCTAATTTTTGTGCCATGGTAAGCTGTTAAAGTCAGTGTCACTAAGATGGCGTTTTTTGGGTGGGGCTGATGAAGCAGTTCAGGAGAGAAGAGAAAGTTCAAATCAGGATTGCAAAAAAAAAAGTTCAAGACCCAAAGAGAAAACACGTTTCGCAATCAATAGTTGTAGCAAAGAAGGCGCTCCAGGGAAGGAATCAATTAGTCCAAGAAGATCTTCATTAATAGAGAGAGGAAGTCCGTATCACAAAGGGATGTTGGTAACTTTCCATAAGTGAAATAGTCATTCAGGAACAGCGGGAAGCCATCTTCCACCGCCCAAACTGAGAGCCGGCAGGAGAGAGTAATAAAAGAAAGATTGTTTCCAGCCAGCCGGACTTAGATACATTTTAAAAAGACAAGCCGCAAATCACTTTCCCTTGCTTCAGAACAATCCGGGTTTAGGATATCCGCTTCCTCGCAGCGAGGAGCCATTTCCAAGCGCCGCTTTGAATCCGAGGGGGGGTTTGACAACAAACACCCCCCTCCAAGTTCTTTCAGTCCAGGCTGACAGCAAAAATATATTTAAAATCACTCAATCTCCACCTCGCCGCCAAAGTCCCGGAGAGCCTTCCCACCCGAACGTCCAGCTCTCTCCATATTCACCATACGTTACCGTCCTCCGTTGGCGAAGGGGAGACCCCCCGCAGCATGTCCTTCTTCACCTAGACCGAAGACAAGGGTCGTTTCCCCGCTGCCGCAGGGAGGGACCGACCCAGGCAAGCCAGCCCTACGGGAGACCCCCAAGGAGGGGCGTCTCGCCCCGGTGGGGGGGGCAGAAAAAAGAGCAAAGCGGCGGACAAGCCCCAAGACTCGTCCGTCACCGCTGGAAGGCGGAACCGGAAGCCACAATCACAGTCTTAAGGGTACAAATTTAGAATGTATTATTTCTATTTTTGCTTTATCGATACGTTAGACCTCTGTGTTTCTTGGCCTCCCCTCTCTCTTGGCCAGAAGCTCCTCCCTCTAGCCTCAAGAAGTTCAAAACGGGGAGATAAGTTTTACCTTTTTTTCTTCCCCCTCCACACAGCCTGAAGCTCCTCCCTCTAGCCCCAAGAAGTTCAAAATGGGGAGATAAGTTTTACCTTTTTTTCTTCCCCCTCCACACAGCCTGAAGCTCCTCCCTCTAGCCTCAAGAAGTTCAAAAAAATCTATCTATATATATATATCCCTCTACCAACCTACCTAACTACAGTATTTCTCCCTCCCTCTCTATCTCTCTACCTACCTACGGTGTTTCTCCCTCTCACCCTATCCCTTTACCTTCCTACCTACCTACTCTATTTCTCCCTCTCTCTCTATCCCCCTACCTACATACCTACCTACCTACTGTATTTCTCCCTCTATCTCTTTCACTCTACCTACCTACTGTATTTCTCCATCTCTGTCTATCCCTTTACCTACCTACCTACCTACAGTATTTCTCCCTCTCTCCCTCTACCTTCCTACCTACCTACTATATTTCTCCCTCTCTCTCCCTCTACCTACCTACCTACCTACCTACCTACCTACCTACCTACCTACCTACCTACAGTATTTCTCCCTCTCTCTCTATCCCTCTACCTAACTACCAACCTACTGTATTTCTCCCTCTCTCTCTATCCCCCTACCTACATACCTACCTACCTACTGTATTTCTCCCTCTGTCTCTATCCCTCTACCTACCTACCTACCTACTGTATTTCTCCCTCTCTCGCTATCCCCCTACCTACCTACCTACCTACCTACCTACCTACCTACCTACCCATCTACCTACCTACCTACCTACCTACTGTTTTTCTCCCTCCCTCTCTATATATATCCCTCTACCTACCTACCTACCTACTGTATTTCTCCCTCTCTCACTTTCCCTCTACCTACCTACTGTATTTCTCCCTCTCTGTCTATCCCTCTACCTACCTACCTACCTACTGTATTTCTCGCTCTCTCCCTCTACCTACCCACCTACCTACTGTATTTCTCCCTCCCTCTCTCTCTCTCCCTCTACCTACCTACCTACCTACCTACCTACCTACCTACCTACCTACCTACCTACCTACCTACCTACCTACCTACCTACCTACTGTATTTGTCCCTCTCTCTATCCCTCTACCTACCTACCTACCTACTGTATTTCTCCCTCTCTCTCTATCCCTCTACCTACCTACCTACCTACCTACCTATCCACCTAGTTTATTTCTCCCCCCTCTCTCTATCCCTCTACCTACCTACCTACCTACCTACCTACCTACCTACCTACCTACCTACCTACCTTCCTACCTACCTACTGTATTTCTCCCTCTCTCTCTATTCCTCTACCTACCTACCTACCTACCTACCTACCTATCCACCTAGTTTATTTCTCCCTCTCTCTCTATCCCCTTACCTACTTACCTACCTACTGTATTTCTCCCTCCCTCTCTCTATCCCTCTACCTACCTACCTACCTACCTACCTACCTACCTACTGTATTTCTCCCCCTCTCTCTACCCCCTACCTACCTACCTACCTACCTACTGTATTTCTCTCTCCCTCTCTATATATATCCCTCTACCTACCTACCTACCTACCTACCTACCTACCTACCTACCTACCTACCTACCTACCTACCTACCTACTGTATTTCTCCCTCTCTCTCTATCCCTCTACCAACCTATGTACCAAATGTATTTCTCCCTCTCTCGCTATCCCCCTACCTACCTACCTACCTACCCATCTTCCTACCTACCTACCTACCTACTGTATTTCCCCCTCCCTCTCTATATATATCCCTCTACCTACCTACCTACCTACTGTATTTCTCCCTCTCTCTATATATATATCCCTCTACCAACCAACCTTACCTACTGTATTTCTCCCTCTCTCTCTATCCCTCTACCTCCCTCCCTACCTACCTACTGTATTTCTCCCTCTCTCTCTATCCCTCTACATACCTCCCTACCTACTGCATTTCTCCACCTCTCCCCATCCCCCTACCTACCTACCTACCTACCTACCTACCTACTTTATTTGTCCCTCTCTCTCTATCCTTCTACCTACCTACCTACCTTCTGTATTTCTCCCTCCCTCTCTCTATCCCTCTACCTACTTACCTACAAACCTACCTACTGTATTTCTCCCTCTCTCTATATCCCTTTACCTACCTACCTACCTACAGTATTTCTCCCTCTCTCCCTCTACCTTACTACCTACCTACCAACCTACCTACCTACTGTATTTCTCCCTCTCTCTCTATCCCTCTACCTAACTACCTACTTACTGGATTTCTCCCCCTCTCTCTATCCCCCTACCTACCTACCTACCTACCAACCTACCTACTGTATTTCTCCCTCTCTATCTATCCCTTTACCTACCTACCTACCTACAGTATTTCTCCCTCTCTCCCTCTACCTTCCTACCTACCTACTGTATTTCTCCCTCTCTCTCCCTCTCTCTCTCTACCTACCTACCTACCTACCTACCTACCTACCTACCTACCTACCTACCTACCTACCTACCTACTGTATTTCTCCCTCTCTCTCGATCCCTTTACCTACCTACCTACATACTTTATTTCTCCCTCTGTCTCTATCCCTCTACCTACCTACCTACATATTGTATTTCTCCCTCTCTCCCTCTACCTTGCTACCTACCTACTGTATTTCTCCCTCTCTCTCCCTCTCTCCACCTACCTACCTACCTACCTACCTACCTACCTACCTACCTACCTACCTATTGTATTTCTCCCTCTCTCTCGATCCCTTTACCTACATACATACATACTGTATTTCCCCCTTTCTCGCTATCCCGTTACCTACCTTCTGTATTTCTCCCTCTCTCTCTATCCGTCTACCTACCTACCTACTGTATTTCTCCCTCTCTCTCTATCCCTCTACCTATTTATCCACCTACTTTATTTCTCCCTCTCTCTCTATCCCTTTACCTACCTACCTACCTACCTACTGTATTTCTCCGTCTCTATCCGTCTACCTACCTACTGTATTTCTCCCTCTCTCTCTATCCCTCTACCTACCTTGCTACCTACTGTATTTCTCCCTATCTCTCTATCTCTCTACCTACCTACCTACCTCCTGTATTTCTCCCTCCCTCGCTCTCTCTATATCTCTATTTACCTACCTACCTACTGTATTTCTACCTCCCTCGCTCTCTCTATATCTCTACCTACCTACCTACCTACTGTATTTCTCCCTCCCTGTCTCTATCCCTCTACCTACCTACTTACCTACCTACCTACCTACCTACCTACCTACCTACCTACCTACCTACCTACCTACTATATTTCTCCCTCTATCTCTTTCACTCTACCTACCTACTGTATTTCTCCCACTCTCCCTCTACCTTCCTACCTACCTACAGTATTTCTCCCTCTCTCTCTATCCCTCTAACTACCTACCTACCTACAGTATTTCTCCCTCTCTCTCTATCCTCCTACCTACATACCTACCTACCTACTGTATTTCTCCCTATCTCTCTATCCCTCTATCTACCTACCTACTGTATTTCTCCCTCCCTCTCTATATATATCCCTCTACCTACCTACCTACCTACTGTATTTCTCACTCTCTCCCTATCCCTCTACCTTCCTACCTACCTACCTACCTACCTACTGTATTTGTCCCTCTCTCTATCCCTCTACCTACCTACCTACCTACTGTATTTCTCCCTCTCTCTCTATCCCTCTACCTACCTACCTACCTACCTACCTACCTACCTACCTACCTACCTACCTACCTACCTATCCACCTAGTTTATTTCTCCCCCCTCTCTCGATCCCTCTACCTACCTACCTACCTACCTACCTACCTACCTACCTACCTACCTACCTACCTACCTACCTACTGTATTTCTCCATCTCTGTCTATCCCTTTACCTACCTACCTACCTACAGTATTTCTCCCTCTCTCCCTCTACCTTCCTACCTACCTACTATATTTCTCCCTCTCTCTCCCTCTACCTACCTACCTACCTACCTACCTACCTACAGTATTTCTCCCTCTCTCTCTATCCCTCTACCTAACTACCAACCTACTGTATTTCTCCCTCTCTCTCTATCCCCCTACCTACATACCTACCTACCTACTGTATTTCTCCCTCTGTCTCTATCCCTCTACCTACCTACCTACCTACTGTATTTCTCCCTCTCTCGCTATCCCCCTACCTACCTACCTACCTACCTACCTACCTACCTACCTACCTACCCATCTACCTACCTACCTACCTACCTACTGTTTTTCTCCCTCTCTCTATATATATATCCCTCTACCTACCTACCTACCTACCTACTGTATTTCTCCCTCTCTCTCTTTCCCTCTACCTACCTACTGTATTTCTCCCTCTCTGTCTATCCCTCTACCTACCTACCTACCTACTGTATTTCTCGCTCTCTCCCTCTTCCTACCCACCTACCTACTGTATTTCTCCCTCCCTCTCTCTCTCTCCCTCTACCTACCTACCTACCTACCTACCTACTGTATTTGTCCCTCTCTCTATCCCTCTACCTACCTACCTACCTACTGTATTTCTCCCTCTCTCTCTATCCCTCTACCTACCTACCTACCTTCCTACCTACCTACTGTATTTCTCCCTCTCTCTCTATTCCTCTACCTACCTACCTACCTACCTACCTACCTACCTACCTACCTACCTACCTATCCACCTAGTTTATTTCTCCCTCTCTCTCTATCCCCTTACCTACTTACCTACCTACTGTATTTCTCCCTCCCTCTCTCTATCCCTCTACCTACCTACCTACCTACCTACTGTATTTCTCCCTCTCTCTCTACCCCCTACCTACCTACCTACCTACCTACCTACCTACCTACCTACTGTATTTCTCTCTCCATCTCTATATATATCCCTCTACCTACCTACCTACCTACCTACCTACCTACCTACCTACCTACTGTATTTCTCCTTCTCTCTCTATCCCTCTACCAACCTATGTACCAAATGTATTTCTCCCTCTCTCGCTATCCCCCTACCTACCTACCTACCTACCTACCTACCTACCCATCTTCCTACCTACCTACCTACCTACTGTATTTCTCCCTCCCTCTCTATATATATCCCTCTACCTACCTACCTACCTACTGTATTTCTCCCTCTCTCTATATATATATCCCTCTACCAACCAACCTTACCTACTCTATTTCTCCCTCTCTCTCTATCCCTCTACCTACCTCCCTCCCTACCTACTGTATTTCTCCATCTCTCTCTATCCCTCTACATACCTCCCTACCTACTGCATTTCTCCATCTCTCCCCATCCCCCTACCTACCTACCTACCTACCTACCTACCTACCTACCTACCTACCTACCTACCTTCTTTATTTGTCCCTCTCTCTCTATCCTTCTACCTACCTACCTACCTTCTGTATTTCTCCCTCCGTCTCTCTATCCCTCTACCTACTTACCTACAAACCTACCTACTGTATTTCTCCCTCTCTCTCTATCCCTTTACCTACCTACCTACCTACAGTATTTCTCCCTCTCTCCCTCTACCTTACTACCTACCTACCAACCTACCTACCTACTGTATTTCTCCCTCTCTCTCTATCCCTCTACCTAACTACCTACTTACTGGATTTCTCCCCCTCTCTCTATCCCCCTACCTACCTACCTACCAACCTACCTACTGTATTTCTCCCTCTCTATCTATCCCTTTACCTACCTACCTACCTACAGTATCTCTCCCTCTCTCCCTCTACCTTCCTACCTACCTACTGTATTTCTCCCTCTCTCTCCCTCTCTCCACCTACCTACCTACCTACCTACCTACCTACCTACCTACCTACCTACCTACCTACCTACTGTATTTCTCCCTCTCTCTCGATCCCTTTACCTACCTACCTACATACTTTATTTCTCCCTCTCTCTCTATCCCTCTACCTACCTACCTACATATTGTATTTCTCCCTCTCTCCCTCTACCTTCCTACCTACCTACTGTATTTCTCCCTCTCTCTCCCTCTCTCCCCCTACCTACCTACCTACCTACCTACCTACCTACCTACCTATTGTATTTCTCCCTCTCTCTCAATCCCTTTACCTGCATACATACATACTGTATTTCTACCTCTCTCGCTATCCCGTTACCTACCTTCTGGATTTCTCCCTCTCTCTCTATCCGTCTACCTACCTACCTACTGTATTTCTCCCTCTCTCTCTATCCCTCTACCTATTTATCCACCTACTTTATTTCTCCCTCTCTCTCTATCCCTTTACCTACCTACCTACCTACCTACTGTATTTCTCCGTCTCTATCCGTCTACCTACCTACTGTATTTCTCCCTCTCTCTCTATCCCTCTACCTACCTTGCTACCTACTGTATTTCTCCCTATCTCTCTATCTCTCTACCTACCTACCTACCTCCTGTATTTCTCCCTCCCTCGCTCTCTCTATATCTCTACCTACCTACCTACCTACTGTATTTCTACCTCCCTCGCTCTCTCTATATCTCTACCTACCTACCTACCTACTGTATTTCTCCCTCCCTGTCTCTATCCCTCTACCTACCTACCTACCTACCTACCTACCTACCTACCTACCTACCTACCTACCTACCTACCTACCTACCTACCTACTATATTTCTCCCTCTATCTCTTTCACTCTACCTACCTACTGTATTTCTCCCACTCTCCCTCTACCTTCCTACCTACCTACTGTATTTCTCCCTCTCTCTCCCTCTCTCCCTCTAACTACCTACCTACCTACCTACAGTATTTCTCCCTCTCTCTCTATCCCTCTAACTACCTACCTACCTACAGTATTTCTCCCTCTCTCTCTATCCTCCTACCTACATACCTACCTACCTACTGTATTTCTCCCTATCTCTCTATCCCTCTATCTACCTACCTACTGTATTTCTCCCTCCCTCTCTATATATATCCCTCTACCTACCTACCTACCTACTGTATTTCTCACTCTCTCCCTATCCCTCTACCTTCCTACCTACCTACCTACCTACCTACTGTATTTGTCCCTCTCTCTATCCCTCTACCTACCTACCTACCTACTGTATTTCTCCCTCTCTCTCTATCCCTCTACCTACCTACCTACCTACCTACCTACCTACCTACCTACCTACCTACCTACCTACCTACCTATCCACCTAGTTTATTTCTCCCCACTCTCTCTATCCCTCTACCTACCTACCTACCTACCTACCTACCTACCTACTGTATTTCTCCCTCTCTCTCTATCCCTCTACCTACCTACCTACCTACCTACCTACCTACCTACCTACCTACCTACCTACCTATCCACCTAGTTTATTTCTCCCTCTCTCTCTATCCCCTTACCTACTTACCTACCTACTGTATTTCTCCCTCCCTCTCTCTATCACTCTACCTACCTACCTACCTACCTACTGTATTTCTCCCTCTCGCTCTACCCCCTACCTACCTACCTACCTACCTACCTACCTACCTACCTACTGTATTTCTCTCTCCCTCTCTATATATATCCCTCTACCTACCTACCTACCTACCTACCTACCTACCTACCTACCTACTGTATTTCTCCCTCTCTCTCTAACCCTCTACCTACCTATGTACCAAATGTATTTCTCCCTCTCTCGCTTTCCCCGTACCTACCTACCTACCTACCCATCTTCCTACCTACCTACCTACCTAATGTATTTCTCCCTCCCTCTCTATATATATCCCTCTACCTACCTACCTACCTACCTACCTACCTACCTACCTACCTACCTACCTACCTACCTACCTACCTACTATATTTCTCCCTCTATCTCTTTCACTCTACCTACCTACTGTATTTCTCCCACTCTCCCTCTACCTTCCTACCTACCTACTGTATTTCTCCCTCTCTCTCCCTCTCTCCCTCTAACTACCTACCTACCTACCTACAGTATTTCTCCCTCTCTCTCTATCCCTCTAACTACCTACCTACCTACAGTATTTCTCCCTCTCTCTCTATCCTCCTACCTACATACCTACCTACCTACTGTATTTCTCCCTATCTCTCTATATATATCCCTCTACCTACCTACCTACCTACTGTATTTCTCACTCTCTCCCTATCCCTCTACCTTCCTACCTACCTACCTACCTACCTACTGTATTTGTCCCTCTCTCTATCCCTCTACCTACCTACCTACCTACTGTATTTCTCCCTCTCTCTCTATCCCTCTACCTACCTACCTACCTACCTACCTACCTACCTACCTACCTATCCACCTAGTTTATTTCTCCCCACTCTCTCTATCCCTCTACCTACCTACCTACCTACCTACCTACCTACCTACCTACCTACCTACCTACTGTATTTCTCCCTCTCTCTCTATCCCTCTACCTACCTACCTACCTACCTACCTACCTACCTACCTACCTACATACCTACCTACCTATCCACCTAGTTTATTTCTCCCTCTCTCTCTATCCCCTTACCTACTTACCTACCTACTGTATTTCTCCCTCCCTCTCTCTATCCCTCTACCTACCTACCTACCTACCTACTGTATTTCTCCCTCTCGCTCTACCCCCTACCTACCTACCTACCTACCTACCTACCTACCTACCTACCTACCTACTGTATTTCTCTCTCCCTCTCTATATATATCCCTCTACCTACCTACCTACCTACCTACCTACCTACCTATCTACCTACCTACCTACTGTATTTCTCCCTCTCTCTCTAACCCTCTACCTACCTATGTACCAAATGTATTTCTCCCTCTCTCGCTTTCCCCGTACCTACCTACCTACCTACCCATCTTCCTACCTACCTACCTACCTAATGTATTTCTCCCTCCCTCTCTATATATATCCCTCTACCTACCTACCTACCTACTGTATTTCTCCCTCTCTATATATATATATCCCTCTACCAACCAACCTTACCTACTGTATTTCTCCCTCTCTCTCTATCCCTCTACCTACCTCCCTCCCTACCTACTGTATTTCTCATTCTCTCTCTATCCCTCTACATACCTCCCAACCTACTGCATTTCTCCCTCTCTCCCCATCCCCCTACCTACCTACCTACCTACCTACCTACCTACCTACCTACCTACCTACCTATCCCCCATCTACCTACCTACCTACCTACCTACCTACCTACCTACCTACCTACCTACCTACCTACCTACTGTATTTCTCCCTCCCTCTCTCTATCCCTCTACCTACTTACCTACCAACCTACCTACTGTATTTCTCCCTCTCTCTCTATCCCTTTACCTACCTACCTACCTACAGTATTTCTCCCTCTCTCCCTCTACCTTCCTACCTACCTACCTACCTGCCTACTGTATTTCTCCCTCTCTATCCGTCTACCTACCTACTGTATTTCTCCCTCTCTCTCTATCCCTCTACCTACCTTGCTACCTACTGTATTTCTCCCTATCTCTCTATCTCTCTACCTACCTACCTACCTCCTGTATTTCTCCCTCCCTCGCTCTCTCTATATCTCTACCTACCTACCTACCTACTATATTTCTCCCTCTCTCTCTTACCCTCTACCTACCTACCTACCTACTGTATTTCTCCCTCCCTGTCTCTATCCCTCTACCTACCTACCTACCTACCTACCTACCTACCTACCTACCTACCTACCTACCTACCTACCTACTGTATTTCACCCTCTCTCTCTACCCCCTACCTACCTACCTACCTACCTACCTACCTACCTACCTACCTACCTACTGTATTTCTCTCTCCCTCTCTATATATATCCTCTACCTACCTACCTACCTACCTACCTACCTACCTACCTATCTACCTACCTACCTACCTACTGTATTTCTCCCTCTCTCTCTATCCCTCTACCTACCTATGTACCAATGTATTTCTCCCTCTCTCGCTATCCCCTACCTACCTACCTACCTACCCATCTTCCTTCCTACCTACCTACCTACTGTATTTCTCCCTCCCTCTCTATATATATCCCTCTACCTACCTACCTACCTACTGTATTTCTCCCTCTCTCTATATATATATCCCTCTACCAACCAACCTTACCTACTGTATTTCTCCCTCTCTCTCTATCCCTCTACCTCCCTCCCTCCCTACCTACTGTATTTCTCCATCTCTCTCTATCCCTCTACATACCTCCCTACCTACTGCATTTCTCCATCTCTCCCCCATCCCCCTACCTACCTACCTACCTACCTACCTACCTACCTACCTACCTACTACCTTCTTTATTTGTCCCTCTCTCTCTATCCTTCTACCTACCTACCTACCTTCTGTATTTCTCCCTCCCTATCTCTATCCCTCTACCTACTTACCTACAAACCTACCTGCTGTATTTCTCCCTCTCTCTCTATCCCTTTAACCTACCTACCTACCTACCTACAGTATTTCTCCTCTCCTCCACCTTACTACCTACCTACCAACCTACCTACCTACAGTATTTCTCCCTCTCTCCCTCTACCTTCCTACCTATCTACTGTATTTCTCCCTCTCTCTCCCTCTCTCCACCTACCTACCCTACCTACCTACCTACCTACCTACCTACCTACCTACCTACCTACCTACCTACCTACTGTATTTCTCCCCCTCTCTCTCGATCCCTTTACCTACCTACCTACATTACTTTATTTCTCCCTCTCTCTCTATCCCTCTACCTACCTACCTACATATTGTATTTCTCCTCTCTCCCTCTACCTTCCTACCTACCTACTGTATTTCTCCCTCTCTCTCCCTCTCTCCACCTACCTACCTACCTACCAACCTACCTACCTACCTATTGTATTCTCCCCCTCTCTCTATCCCCCTACCTACCTACCTACCTACCTACCAACCTACCTACTGTATTTCTCCCTCTCTATCTATCCCTTTACCTACCCTACCTACCTACAGTATTTCTCCCTCTCTCCCTCTACCTTCCTACCTACCTACTGTATTTCTCCCTCTCTCTCCCTCTCTCCACCTACCTACCTACCTACCTACCTACCTACCTACCTACCTACCTACCTACCTACTGTATTTCTCCCCTCAATCTCGATCCCTTTACCTACCTACCTACATACTTTATTTCTCCCTCTCTCTCTATCCCTCTACCTATCTACCTACATATTGTATTTCTCCCTCTCCTCCCTCTACCTTCCTACCTACCTACTGTATTCTCCCTCTCTCTCCCTCTCTCCCCCTACCTACCTACCTACCTACCTACCTACCTACCTATTGTATTTCTCCCTCTCTCTCGATCCCTTTACCTACATACATACATACTGTATTTCTCTCTCTCTCGCTATCCCTTACCTACCTTCTGTATTTCTCCCTCTCTCTCTATCCGTCTACCTACCTACCTACTGTATTTCTCCCTCTCTCTCTATCCCTCTACCTATTTATCCACCTACTTTATTTCTCCCTCTCTCTCTATCCCTTTACCTACCTACCTACCTACCTACTGTATTTCTCCGTCTCTATCCGTCTACCTACCTACTGTATTTCTCCCTCTCTCTCTATCCCTCTACCTACCTTGCTACCTACTGTATTTCTCCCTATCTCCTCTATCTCTCTACCTACCCCTACCTACCTCTTGTATTTCTCCCTCCCTGTCTCTATCCCTCTACCTACCTACCTACCTACCTACCTACCTTCCTACCTACCTACTGTATTTCTCCCTCTCTCTCCCTCTCTCCCTCTAACTACCTACCTACCTACCTACAGTATTTCTCCCTCTCTCTCTATCCCTCTACCTACCTACCTACCTACCTACCTACAGTATTTCTCCCTCTCTCTCTATCCTCCTACCTACATACCTACCTACCTACTGTATTGCTCCCTATCTCTCTATCCCTCTATCTACCTACCTACTGTATTTCTCCCTCCCTCTCTATATATATCCCTCTACCTACCTACCTACCTACTGTATTTCTCACTCTCTCCCTATCCCTCTACCTTCCTACCTACCTACCTACCTACTGTATTTTGTCCCTCTCTCTATCCCTCTACCTACCTACCTACCTAACTGTATTTCTCCCTCTCTCTCTATCCCTCTACCTACCTACCTACCTACCTACCTACCTACCTACCTATCCACCTAGTTTATTTCTCCCCCCTCTCTCTATCACTCTACCTACCTACCTACCACCTACCTACCTACCTACCTACCTACCTACCTACCTACCTACTGTATTTCTCCCTCTCTCCCTCTACCTTCCTACCTACCTACTGTATTTCTCCCTCTCTCTCCCTCTCTCCACCTACCTACCTACCTACCTACCTACCTACCTACCTACCTACCTACCTACCTACTGTATTTCTCCCTCAATCTCTATCCTTTTACCTACCTACCTACCTACTTTATTTCTCCCTCTCTCTCTATCCCTCTACCTATCTACCTACATATTGTATTTCTCCCTCTCTCCCTCTACCTTCCTACCTACCTACTGTATTTCTCCCTCTCTCTCCCTCTCTCCCCCTACCTACCTACCTACCTACCTACCTACCTATTGTATTTCTCCCTCTCTCTCGATCCCTTTACCTACATACATACATACTGTATTTCTCTCTCTCTCGCTATCCCGTTACCTACCTTCTGTATTTCTCCCTCTCTCTCTATCCGTCTACCTACCTACCTACTGTATTTCTCCCTCTCTCTCTATCCCTCTACCTATTTATCCACCTACTTTATTTCTCCCTCTCTCTCTATCCCTTTACCTACCTACCTACCTACCTACTGTATTTCTCCGTCTCTATCCGTCTACCTACCTACTGGTATTTCTCCCTCTCTCTCTATCCCTCTACCTACCTTGCTACCTACTGTATTTCTCCCTATCTCTCTATCCCTCTACCTACCTACCTACCTACCTACCTACCTACCTACCTACCTACCTACCTACTATATTTCTCCCTCTATCTCTTTCACTCTACCTACCTACTGTATTTCTCCCACTCTCCCTCTACCTTCCTACCTACCTACTGTATTTCTCCCTCTCTCTCCCTCTCTCCCTCTAACTACCTACCTACCTACCTACAGTATTTCTCCCTCTCTCTCTATCCCTCTACCTACCTACCTACCTACCTACAGTATTTCTCCCTCTCTCTCTATCCTCCTACCTACATACCTACCTACCTACTGTATTTCTCCCTATCTCTCTATCCCTCTATCTACCTACCTACTGTATTTCTCCCTCCCTCTCTATATATATCCCTCTACCTACCTACCTACCTACTGTATTTCTCACTCTCTCCCTATCCCTCTACCTTCCTACCTACCTACCTACCTACTGTATTTGTCCCTCTCTCTATCCCTCTACCTACCTACCTACCTACTGTATTTCTCCCTCTCTCTCTATCCCTCTACCTACCTACCTACCTACCTACCTACCTACCTACCTACCTACCTACCTACCTACCTATCCACCTAGTTTATTTCTCCCCCCTCTCTCTATCCCTCTACCTACCTACCTACCTACCTACCTACCTACCTACCTACCTACCTACCTACCTACTGTATTTCTCCCTCTCTCTCTACCCCTCTACCTACCTACCTACCTACCTACCTACCTACCTACCTACCTACCTACCTACCTACCTACTGTATTTCTCCCTCCCTCTCTCTATCCCTCTACCTACCTACCTACCTACCTACCTACTGTATTTCTCCCTCCCTCTCTATATATATCCCTCTACCTACCTACCTACCTACTGTATTTCTCCCTCTCTCTATATATATATCCCTCTACCAACCAACCTTACCTACTGTATTTCTCCCTCTCTCTCTATCCCTCTACCTCCCTCCCTCCCTACCTACTGTATTTCTCCATCTCTCTCTATCCCTCTACATACCTCCCTACCTACTGCATTTCTCCATCTCTCCCCATCCCCTACCTACCTACCTACCTACCTACCTACCTACCTACCTACCTACCTACCTTCTTTATTTGTCCCTCTCTCTCTATCCTTCTACCTACCTACCTACCTTCTGTATTTCTCCCTCCCTATCTCTATCCCTCTACCTACTTACCTACAAACCTACCTACTGTATTTCTCCCTCTCTCTCTATCCCTTTACCTACCTACCTACCTACAGTATTTCTCCCTCTCTCCCTCTCCCTTACTACCTACCTACCAACCTACCTACCTACAGTATTTCTCCCTCTCTCCCTCTACCTTCCTACCTACCTACTGTATTTCTCCCTCTCTCTCCCTCTCTCCACCTACCTACCTACCTACCTACCTACTACCTACCTACCTACCTACTGTATTTCTCCCTCTCTCTCGATCCCTTTACCTACCTACCTACATACTTTATTTCTCCCTCTCTCTCTATCCCTCTACCTACCTACCTACATATTGTATTTCTCCCTCTCTCCCTCTACCTTCCTACCTACCTACTGTATTTCTCCCTCTCTCTCCCTCTCTCCACCTACCTACCTACCTACCAACCTACCTACCTACCTATTGTATTTCTCCCTCTCTCTCGATCCCTTTACCTACATACATACATACTGTATTTCTCCCTCTCTCGCTATCCCGTTACCTACCTTCTGTATTTCTCCCTCTCTCTCTATCCGTCTACCTACCTACCTACTGTATTTCTCCCTCTCTCTCTATCCCTCTACCTATTTATCCACCTACTTTATTTCTCCCTCTCTCTCTATCCCTTTACCTACCTACCTACCTACCTACTGTATTTCTCCGTCTCTATCCGTCTACCTAACTACCTACTTACTGGATTTCTCCCCCTCTCTCTATCCCCCTACCTACCTACCTACCTACCAACCTACCTACTGTATTTCTCCCTCTCTATCTATCCCTTTACCTACCTACCTACCTACAGTATTTCTCCCTCTCTCCCTCTACCTTCCTACCTACCTACTGTATTTCTCCCTCTCTCTCCCTCTCTCCACCTACCCCTACCTACCTACCTACTTACCTACCTACCTACCTACCTACCTACCTACCTACCTACCTACCTACCTACTGTATTTCTCCTCAATCTCGATCCCTTTACCTACCTACCTACATACTTTATTTCTCCCTCTCTCTCTATCCCTACCTATCTACCTACATATTGTATTTCTCCCTCTCTCCCTCTACCTTCCTACCTACCTACTGTATTTCTCCCTCTCTCTCCCTCTCTCCCCCTACCTACCTACCTACCTACCTATTGTATTTCTCCCTCTCTCTCGATCCCTTTACCTACATACATACATACTGTATTTCTCTCTCTCTCGCTATCCCGTTACCTACCTTCTGTATTTCTCCCTCTCTCTCTATCCGTCTACCTACCTACCTACTGTATTTCTCCCTCTCTCTCTATCCCTCTACCTATTTATCCACCTACTTTATTTCTCCCTCTCTCTCTATCACTTTACCTACCTACCTACCTACCTACTGTATTTCTCCGTCTCTATCCGTCTACCTACCTACTGTATTTCTCCCTCTCTCTCTATCCCTCTACCTACCTTGCTACCTACTGTATTTCTCACTATCTCTCTATCTCTCTACCTACCTACCTACCTCCTGTATTTCTCCCTCCCTGTCTCTATCCCTCTACCTACCTACCTACCTACCTACCTTCCTACCTACCTACTGTATTTCTCCCTCTCTCTCCCTCTCTCCCTCTACCTACCTACCTACCTACCTACAGTATTTCTCCCTCTCTCTCTATCCTCCTACCTACATACCTACCTACCTACTGTATTGCTCCCTATCTCTCTATCCCTCTATCTACCTACCTACTGTATTTCTCCCTCCTCTCTATATATATCCCTCTACCTACCTACCTACCTACTGTATTTCTCACTCTCTCCCTATCCCTCTACCTTCCTACCTACCTACCTACCTACTGTATTTGTCCCTCTCTCTATCCCTCTACCTACCTACCTACCTACTGTATTTCTCCCTCTCTCTCTATCCCTCTACCTACCTACCTACCTACCTACCTACCTACCTACCTATCCACCTAGTTTATTTCTCCCCCTCTCTCTATCACTCTACCTACCTACCTACCTACCTACCTACCTACCTACCTACCTACCTACCTACCTACTGTATTTCTCCCTCTCTCCCTCTACCTTCTTACCTACCTACTGTATTTCTCCCTCTCTCTCCCTCTCTCCACCTACCTACCTACCTACCTACCTACCTACCTACCTACCTACCTACCTACCTACCTACCTACCTACCTACTGTATTTCTCCCTCAATCTCGATCCCTTTACCTACCTACCTACATACTTTATTTCTCCCTCTCTCTCTATCCCTCTACCTATCTACCTACATATTGTATTTCTCCCTCTCTCCCTCTACCTTCCTACCTACTACTGTATTTCTCCCTCTCTCTCCCTCTCTCCACCTACCTACCTACCTACCTACCTACCTACCTACCTATTGTATTTCTCCCTCTCTCTCGATCCCTTTACCTACATACATACATACTGTATTTCTCTCTCTCTCGCTATCCCGTTACCTACCTTCTGTATTTCTCCCTCTCTCTCTATCCGTCTACCTACCTACCTACTGTATTTCTCCCTCTCTCTCTATCCCTCTACCTATTTATCCACCTACTTTATTTCTCCCTCTCTCTCTATCCCTTTACCTACCTACCTATCTACCTACTGTATTTCTCCGTCTCTATCCGTCTACCTACCTACTGTATTTCTCCCTCTCTCTCTATCCCTCTACCTACCTTGCTACCTACTGTATTTCTCCCTATCTCTCTATCTCTCTACCTACCTACCTACCTCCTGTATTTCTCCCTCCCTGTCTCTATCCCTCTACCTACCTACCTACCTACCTACCTACCTACCTACCTACCTACTATATTTCTCCCTCTATCTCTTTCACTCTACCTACCTACTGTATTTCTCCCACTCTCCCTCTACCTTCCTACCTACCTACTGTATTTCTCCCTCTCTCTCCCTCTCTCCCTCTAACTACCTACTACCTCTACAGTATTTCTCCCTCTCTCTCTATCCCTCTACCTACCTACCTACCTACCTACAGTATTTCTCCCTCTCTCTCTATCCTCCTACCTACATACCTACCTACCTACTGTATTTCTCCCTATCTCTCTATCCCTCTATCTACCTACCTACTGTATTTCTCCCTCCCTCTCTATATATATCCCTCTACCTACCTACCTACCTACTGTATTTCTCACTCTCTCCCTATCCCTCTACCTTCCTACCTACCTACCTACCTACTGTATTTGTCCCTCTCTCTATCCCTCTACCTACCTACCTACCTACTGTATTTCTCCCTCTCTCTCTACCCCTCTACCTACCTACCTACCTACCTACCTACCTACCTACCTACCTACCTACCTACCTATCCACCTAGTTTATTTCTCCCCCTCTCTCTATCCCTCTACCTACCTACCTACCTACCTACCTACCTACCTACTGTATTTCTCCCTCTCTCTCTATCCCTCTACCTACCTACCTACCTACCTACCTACCTACCTACCTACCTACCTATCCACCTAGTTTATTTCTCCCTCTCTCTCTATCCCCTTACCTACTTACCTACCTACTGTATTTCTCCCTCCCTCTCTCTATCCCTCTACCTACCTACCTACCTACCTACCTACTGTATTTCTCCCTCTCTCTCTACCCCCTACCTACCTACCTACCTACCTACCTACTTACCTACCTACCTACCTACCTACTGTATTTCTCTCTCCCACTCTATATATATATCCCTCTACCTACCTACCTACCTACCTACCTACCTACCTACCTGTATTTCTCCCTCTCTCTCTAACCCTCTACCTACCTATGTACCAAATGTATTTCTCCCTCTCTCGCTTTCCCCCTACCTACCTACCTACCTACCCATCTTCCTACCTACCTACCTACCTACCTATGTATTTCTCCCTCCCTCTCTATATATATCCCTCTACCTACCTACCTACCTTCTGTATTTCTCCCTCTCTCTATATATATATCCCTCTACCAACCAACCTTACCTACTGTATTTCTCCCTCTCTCTCTATCCCTCTACCTCCCTCCCTCCTTACCTACTGTATTTCTCCATCTCTCTCTATCCCTCTACATACCTCCCTACCTACTGCATTTCTCCATCTCTCCCCATCCCCTACCTACCTACCTACCTACCTACCTATACCTACCTACCTACCTACCTTCTTTATTTGTCCCTCTCTCTATATCCTTCTACCTACCTACCTACCTATCTACAGTATTTCTCCCTCTCTCCCTCTACCTTCCTACCTACCTACTGTACTCCCTCTCTCTCCCTCTCTCCACCTACCTACCTACCTACCTACCTACCTACTGTATTTCTCCCTCTCTCTCGATCCCTTTACCTACCTACCTACATACTTTATTTCTCCCTCTCTCTCTATCCCTCTACCTACCTACCTACATATTGTATTTCTCCCTCTCTCCCTCTACCTTCCTTCCTACCTACCTACTGTATTTCTCCCTCTCTCTCCCTCTCTCCACCTACCTACCTACCTACCTACCTACCTACCTACCTACCTACCTACCTACCTACCTATTGTATTTCTCCCTCTCTCTCGATCCCTTTACCCTACATACATACATACTGTATTTCTCCCTCTCTCGCTTCCCGTTACCTACCTTCTGTATTTCTCCCTCTCTCTCTATCCGTCTACCTACCTACCTACTGTATTTCTCCCTCTCTCTCTATCCCTCTACCTATTTATCCACCTACTTTATTTCTCCCTCTCTCTCTATCCCTTTACCTACCTACCTACTGTATTTCTCCGTCTCTATCCGTCTACCTACCTACTGTATTTCTCCCTCTCTCTCTATCCCTCTACCTACCTTGCTACCTACTGTATTTCTCCCTATCTCTCTATCTCTCTACCTACCTACCTACCTCCAGTATTTCTCCCTCCCTCGCTATCTCTATATCTCTACCTACCTACCTACCTACTGTATTTCTACCTCTCTCTCTTACCCTCTACCTACCTACCTACCTACTGTATTTCTCCCTCCCTGTCTCTATCCCTCTACCTACCCACCTAACTACTGTATTTCTCCCTCCCTCTCTCTCTCTCCCTCTACCTACCTACCTACCTACCTACCTACCTACCTACCTACTGTATTTCTCCGTCTCTATCCGTCTACCTACCTACTGTATTTCTCCCTCTCTCTCTATCCCTCTACCTACCTTGCTACCTACTGTATTTCTCCCTATCTCTCTATCTCTCTACCTACCTACCTACCTCCTGTATTTCTCCCTCCCTGTCTCTATCCCTCTACCTACCTACCTACCTACCTACCTACCTACCTACCTACCTACCTACTATATTTCTCCCTCTATCTCTTTTCACTCTACCTACCTACTGTATTTCTCCCACTCTCCCTCTACCTTCCTACCTACCTACTGTATTTCTCCCTCTCTCTCCCTCTCTCCCTCTAACTACCTACCTACCTACCTACAGTATTTCTCCCTCTCTCTCTATCCCTCTACCTACCTACCTACCTACCTACAGTATTTCTCCCTCTCCTCTCTATCCTCCTACCGACTACATACCTACCTACCTACTGTATTTCTCCCTATCTCTCTATCCCTCTATCTACCTACCTACTGTATTTCTCCCTCCCTCTCTATATATATCCCTCT
>JBDLLF010000079.1:5000-10000 GCA_039707465.1 Rhabdophis nuchalis
GAACATCGGGCGCTCTCTGGTAAAATGAAATTCGGCGGCGAACGAAGAGTAAGGTTCTACGTTCCTCCTAGGCACGAAAAACGAAACGCACAGGCGGTACCTCGCTCAGTAGCAGTAAACCGTGAGAGGGATCTCGGTGGACGACCGTTTGTGAACGTGACCCAGCAGCGTGCAGCAGCTGCCCAAAAAAGCCGACGCCGTTCCAGGCTGCGTAAAGAGCGGGATAGAATCGAGATCGCGTGACGTCCTAAGGCCACTTCGTAATGCCTCGGCAAGGCCACGCTTGGAATACTGCATTCGGTTTTGGTCGCCGCGATGTAGAAAAGGTGTGGAGACTCTCCGGAAAGAGCGCAGAGAAGAGCAGCGAAGACGACGAGGGCACCGGAGGCTAAAGACGTACGAGGGCGGTTTCCCGCCCAGGCAGGCGGGGTCGGACCAGAAGACCTCCAAGGCAGGTGCCTTCCAGTGGCTCTGCTATATTGTATTGCATTGCGCACACAGCCCTCGGGAGGCTCAGAATCCAATCAGAAACAGCACCACAAAAATCAGATTAGGAACGCAAGTTGAAATAGGGAAGAAAATGGTAAGTGAGCATCTGTCTGCCCTAGACGAGTTCAAATCACCAGGACCGGATGGATTACTGAAGGAACTGGCAGACGAGATCTCAGAACCACTGAACTATATCTTTCAGAGATCCTGGAGCACCGGGGAACTGCCAGAAGACTGGAAAAGAGCTGAGGTGGTTCCCATCTTCAAAAAAGGGGGAAAGAAATAGATCCAGGAAACTATAGACCCATCAGCCTGACCTCGATACCAGGAAAGATTCTGGAAAAGATAATTAAGCAACAAATAAGTGAACACCTAGAAGCAAACAAAGTAATAGCCAAAAGCCAACATGGGTTTGACAAAAACAGATCACGCCAGACTAATCTAATTGCATTCTTTGACAAAGTGACAAAATCAGTGGAATGCTGTCGATATAATTTACTTGGACTTCAGTAAGGCATTTGATAAAGTAGACCATAACCTACTATTAGATAAAGTAGAAAAATGTGGGTTAGACAGCATCACCACCAAATGGATTCGCAACTGGCTGACCAACCGCACTCAACGTGTAGTCCTCAATGGAACTGCATCTACATGGAAGGAAGTATGCAGTGGAGTCCCCCAAGGCTCTGTTTTAGGCCCAGTACTCTTCAACATCTTCATCAATGATTTGGATGAGTGAGGGGATAAATGGGGAACTCATCAAATTTGCAGACGACACCAAGCTGGCAGGAATAGCCAACACTCCACAAGATAGGCTTAAGATACAGAAGGATCTTGACAAACTTGTCAAGACATTGGGCACTATCTAATAAAATGAAATTCAATTGTGAAAAAAGTAAGGTTCTACATTTAGGCAAGAAAAACAAAATGCACAGGTACAGTATAGGTGGCACCTTGCTCAATAGTAGCAACTGTGAGAGGGATCTTGGAATCCTAGTGGACAACCATTTAAATATGAGCAGCAGCTGCCAAAAAAAGCCGTTCTAGGCTGCATAAACAGAGGGATAGAATCTAGATCACGTGAAGTGTTAATGCCCACTGTATAGTGCCTTGGTAAGGCCACACTTGCAATACTGCATACAGTTTTGGTCGCCACGATGTAGAAAAGACGTGGAGACTCTGGAAAGAAGAGCGCAGAGAAGAGCAACCAAGATGATTAGGGGACTGGAGACTAAAACATACGAAGAACGGTTGCAGGAGCTGGGTATGTCTAGTTTGATGAAGAGAAGGACCAGGGGAGACATGATAGCAGTGGTCCGATATCTCAGAGGGTGCCACTAGACCCGCGCCAGTC
Source organism: Rhabdophis nuchalis (assembly GCA_039707465.1). Classification (NCBI taxonomy): domain Eukaryota; kingdom Metazoa; phylum Chordata; class Lepidosauria; order Squamata; family Natricidae; genus Rhabdophis; species Rhabdophis nuchalis. Next base: position 6,844 of record JBDLLF010000079.1, read on the forward strand.
CGGCTTCCGACCCGGTCACAGCACCGAGACGGCATTGGTCGCGTTGGTCGATGATCTCTGGAGGGCGCGGGATAGAGGTTATTCCTCTATCCTAGTCCTATATTAGACCTCTCGGCGGCTTTTGATACCATCGACCATGGTATCAACCTATTGCACCGACTGGGGGGGTTGGGGCTGGGAGGCACCGTTCTGCGGTGGTTCTCGTCCTACCTCTCTGGTCGGTCGCAATATGTGTTGACGGGAGGGCAGAGGTCGACCTCGAGGCCTCTCCTATGTGGGGTTCCTCAGGGGTCGGGCCTCTCGCCCCTCCTATTTAACACATATATGAAGCCGCTGGGTGAGATCATCCGTGGTTTTGGGGTGGAGTACCACCTGTACGCTGATGACACTCAGCTGTACATATCCACCCAGGGGAAGAGCCTTCTCTGTGGCGGGCCCAGCCCTCTGGAAATGACCTACCCCCTGAATTACGTACCATCACCGACCTCCGCCTCTTCCGCCAATGTCTAAAGACATATTTGTTCCAACAAGCCGGCCTAGCCTAACCTCCCGTGGGGACTTTTAGGAAGTTTTTTAATTTGGTTTTAGTACAGGATAGGACTGTTGAATATTTAGTTTAAATTATATTTTATCTTTGTATTGGTATGTTTTTAAATTTCCTGTACGCCGCCCTGGGTCCTCTGTGGAGAAGGGCGGGATATAAATTGAAAGAAAGAAAGAAAGAAAGAAAGAAAGAAAGAAAGAAAGAAAGAAAGAAAGAAAGAAAGAAAGAAGAGGGAGTCAAACTATTCTCCAAGGCACCTGGGGGCAGGACAAGAAGCAATGGGTGGAAACTAATCAAGGAGAGAAGCAACGTAGAACTAAGGAGAAATTTCCTGACGGTTAGAACAATTAACCTCTGGAACCTCCAGAAGCTGTGAATGCCCCAACCCTGGAAGTCTTTAAAAAGATGTTAGATAGCCATTTGTCTGAAATGGTATAAGGTTCCTGCCCACGCAGGGGGTTGGACTAGAAGACCTACAAGGTCCCTTCCAACTCTGCTATTGTATTGTATTGTATTGTATTGTAATCCGCCTCCGCGCCGGTAGACCGGTCCGCCTCCGCCGAGGACCGCGGCCGCCGCGGCGGGACGACACCCGGCGCCGGTCGACCGGACCTCCCGTCCTTCGCGGACCCCGCCGGGCCCCGGCGCCGGGACCGAGGCGACGGCGGAGGTCGCCGACCGGGGACCGGCCGCCCGCGGTCGCCGCGCCGGGATCCCGTCCCGCCGCGCGGCGCCCGGATCGTCCCGGCAACGGTAGACCGGTCCCTCCGCCCTTCGCGGACATCCCCGGGGCCCCTCGCGGGGACCGAGGCGACGGCGGAGGTCGACGACCGGGGACCGGCCGCACGCGGTCGACGCGCCGGGATCACGTCCCCTGGAAGTCTTTAAAAAGATGTTAGATAGCCATTTGTCTGAAATGGTATAAGGTTCCTGCCCACGCAGGGGGTTGGACTAGAAGACCTACAAGGTCCCTTCCAACTCTGCTATTGTATTGTATTGTATTGTATTGTAATCCGCCTCCGCGCCGAGGACCGCGGCCGCCGCGGCGGGACGACCCCCCGGCGCCGGTAGACCGGACCTCCCGTCCTTCGCGGACCCCGCCGGGCCCCGGCTCCGGGACCGAGGCGACGGCGGAGGTCGCCGACCGGGGACCGCGATCCCGTCCCGCCGCGCGGCGCCCGGAGCGTCCCGGCAACGGTAGACCGGTCCCTCCGCACTTCGCGGACGTCCCCGGGGCCCCGCGCGGGGACCGAGGCGACGGCGGAGGTCGACGACCGGGGACCGGCCGCCCGCGGTCGACGCGCCGGGATCCCGTCCCCTGGAAGTCTTTAAAAAGATGTTAGATAGCCATTTGTCTGAAATGGTATAAGGTTCCTGCCCACGCAGGGGGTTGGACTAGAAGACCTACAAGGTCCCTTCCAACTCTGCTATTGTATTGTATTGTATTGTATTGTAATCCGCCTCCGCGCCGAGGACCGCGGCCGCCGCGGCGGGACGACCCCCCGGCGCCGGTAGACCGGACCTCCCGTCCTTCGCGGACCCCGCCGGGCCCCGGCTCCGGGACCGAGGCGACGGCGGAGGTCGCCGACCGGGGACCGGCCGCCCGCGGTCGCTGCGCCGGGATCCCGTCCCGCCGCGCGGCGCCCGGAGCGTCCCGGCAACGGTAGACCGGTCCCTCCGCACTTCGCGGACGTCCCCGGGGCCCCGCGCGGGGACCGAGGCGACGGCGGAGGTCGACGACCGGGGACCGGCCGCCCGCGGTCGACGCGCCGGGATCCCGTCCCCTGGAAGTCTTTAAAAAGATGTTAGATAGCCATTTGTCTGAAATGGTATAAGGTTCCTGCCCACGCAGGGGGTTGGACTAGAAGACCTACAAGGTCCCTTCCAACTCTGCTATTGTATTGTATTGTATTGTATTGTAATCCGCCTCCGCGCCGAGGACCGCGGCCGCCGCGGCGGGACGACCCCCCGGCGCCGGTAGACCGGACCTCCCGTCCTTCGCGGACCCCGCCGGGCCCCGGCTCCGGGACCGAGGCGACGGCGGAGGTCGCCGACCGGGGACCGGCCGCCCGCGGTCGCCGCGCCGGGATCCCGTCCCGCCGCGCGGCGCCCGGAGCGTCCCGGCAACGGTAGACCGGTCCCTCCGCACTTCGCGGACGTCCCCGGGGCCCCGCGCGGGGACCGAGGCGACGGCGGAGGTCGACGACCGGGGACCGGCCGCACGCGGTCGACGCGCCGGGATCCCGTCCCCTGGAAGTCTTTAAAAAGATGTTAGATACCCATTTGTCTGAAATGGTATAAGGGTCCTGCCCACGCAGGGGTTTGGACTAGAAGGCCTACAAGGTCCCTTCCAACTCTGCTATTGTATTGTATTATATTGTATTGTATTGTAATCCGCCTCCGCGCCGAGACGACCCCCCGGGAACGGTAGACCGGACCTCCCGTCCTTCGCGGACCCCGCCGGGCCCCGGCGCCGGCACCGAGGCGACGGCGGAGGTCGCCGACCGGGGACCGGTCCCGCCGCGCGGCGCCCGGATCGTTCCGGCAACGGTAGACCGGACCCTCCGCCCTTCGCGGACGTCCCCGGGGCCCGGCGCGGGGCCCGTTGTGACG
>JBDLLF010000079.1:20000-27500 GCA_039707465.1 Rhabdophis nuchalis
GCTAGTAGACCGGGGTGGTTCCTCGATACTTGCACATATTACATATATACACGCGCGCGCCTCGGCTAGTAGACCGGGGTGGTTTCTCGATACTTTTATATATTGCATGTATATGCGCACGCGTCTCGGCTAGTAGACCGCGGTGCTTTCTCGATACTTGTATAACATATGTATACACACATACACGCACGCATCTCCGCCTCTCGCTCGGGTCGGTGTTTCCCACCCACCCCAATCAGCCCGGGAGACCGGGGCCGGCGCGCGACACGGTTTCTTCACCCGCCTCCCGCGGTAGACCGGCGCCCCTTCGGGAGACTTCTATTTATATATTTATAAATTTACTTCACTCGCCGGCCGATGAACGAGGGAGGGAGGGAGGGAGCGGCGTCTGTGGGTCGTGGCCAGGCGGTCGTTCGTGGGGCCTTTTATTTATTTATTTATTTATTTATTTATTTATTTATTTATTTATTTATTTATTTATTTATTTATTTATTTATTTATTTATTTATATTCTGCCCTTCTCCAGAGAGGACCCAGGGCGGCGCACAGGAATTTAAAATACATACAAAAACAAATATAAAATTTTAAAAACTTATTAAATAACCCTCCTGCGCTAAAACCAAATTAAAACCCCCTAAAATTAACTAACTAAAATAGTCACAGCGGAGGTTACACTAGGCCGGCTTGATGAAAAAAGTGTGTCTTCCAAAGGGCGGGGCCCGCCATAGAGAAGGCCCTTCCCCTGGGTGTCGCCAGTCGGAGGTCTTCCCACCCACTTCTCCTCCGTTCTCTTCTTTTCTCTTCTTTTCTTTTTTAAATCGTTTTTTTTATCGATCGTTTGAATCTTTAGAAACAGAAAGAAAAACGCGACGAGAGAAAAACCCGAAACGCGCGCACGCACGCGCACCCCAAACCTACGCAACGATATAATTTAACAATTTTAATTTAATAATAATTTAATAATTTAATTTGTTGACCGCTCCCTCTCCCCAAAGGGACTCGGAGCGGTGCACAGGGCAAATAAAACAATAAATACACATACACATAATAAAAACAAATTAAATATATCCCTGCGCTAAAAATTACCAATTAAAATACTAAAATCCCTATCTAAAATTATTAACAATCCCATAGACGAGAGACTACCCTAGGCCGGCCAAGCAGAACAGATATGTTTTTAATTTTAGAAGGAAGGAGCGGAGGTCCGTAGTTGTTCTAATGTCGGGGGGAAGGTCGTTCCAGAGGGCTGGGCCCGCCACCACAGAGAGAGCCCTTCCCCTGGGCGTCGCCCGCTGACAAAGTCTAGTGGACGGCACCCGGAGAAGTCCCTCTCTGTGGGAGCGAATTGGCCGTGTGGATGTAGATGTAAAGTCACCGTACGGCCTTCCTACCTACTTCTCCGTTCTGCACGGCCTTCCTATTGCTTTTACCTCCTCCTATGGTTATACCGCAGCAGTACTAACGCTTATAATTCTGTCCCGTGCTTTATAGAAATCCGATTCTTCTCTTTTGTCGCTCTTCTCTGCCCTCTTCCCAGAACTGCCTCGGCTTTCTTTCGGCAGCTGCTGCGCACCGCCGGCTCGGTTTTAAACGGTCGTCCGCTAGGATTCCAAGATACCCCTCGCAGTGACTGCGTAGACGGCAACCGTGCCTTTCGTTTTTCTCGCCCTCGATGTAGAACTTTTACTTTTTTTCACCGTTAAACTCCGTCCCGTTAGATGGCGCCCCGACGTTCAGGTTTGTCAAGAAAAAAACAGATCCAGGAAACCCCAGCCCGACCTCAAGACCAGCGAAAGATTCTGGAAAAGATAAGCGAGCGACGAATTGGCGAACGCCTAGAGGTAAACAAAGCAACAGCCAAAAGCCGACGTGCGGTTTGTCGAAAACGGATCGTGCCAGACAAAAGCGACAAAATTAGCGGACCACACGCCGTCGACGTAGCTTCCTTGAACTTCGGCGAGGCATTTGACAAGGTAGACCATAAAGTAGAAGAATGTGGGTTAGACAGCCGGACGGATTGGTGGCCGGCCGGCCGGCCGGCCGGCCGACCGACCGACCGACCGACCGACCGACCGACCGACCGACCGACCGCACTCAACGTGCAGTCCTCAAAGGAACGGCGCCTACACCGGAGGAAAGTATGCAGGCGGAGTACCCCGAGGCTCTGTTTTAGGCCCCGGCGCTCTTCGTCATCTCGTATCGATGATTTGGACGAGCGAACGAATGGGGAACTAACTCATCAAATGTGCAGACGACACCACGCCGGCAGGAACAGCCAACAACACTCCAGAAGATGCAGTAGGCTTAAGGCGCAGAAGGATCTTGGCAGACCTGAACATCGGGCGCTCTCTGGTAAAATGAAATTCGGCGGCGAACGAAGAGTAAGGTTCTACGTTCCTCCTAGGCACGAAAAACGAAACGCACAGGCGGTACCTCGCTCAGTAGCAGTAAACCGTGAGAGGGATCTCGGTGGACGACCGTTTGTGAACGTGACCCAGCAGCGTGCAGCAGCTGCCCAAAAAAGCCGACGCCGTTCCAGGCTGCGTAAAGAGCGGGATAGAATCGAGATCGCGTGACGTCCTAAGGCCACTTCGTAATGCCTCGGCAAGGCCACGCTTGGAATACTGCATTCGGTTTTGGTCGCCGCGATGTAGAAAAGGTGTGGAGACTCTCCGGAAAGAGCGCAGAGAAGAGCAGCGAAGACGACGAGGGCACCGGAGGCTAAAGACGTACGAGGGCGGTTTCCCGCCCAGGCAGGCGGGGTCGGACCAGAAGACCTCCAAGGCAGGTGCCTTCCAGTGGCTCTGCTATATTGTATTGCATTGCGCACACAGCCCTCGGGAGGCTCAGAATCCAATCAGAAACAGCACCACAAAAATCAGATTAGGAACGCAAGTTGAAATAGGGAAGAAAATGGTAAGTGAGCATCTGTCTGCCCTAGACGAGTTCAAATCACCAGGACCGGATGGATTACTGAAGGAACTGGCAGACGAGATCTCAGAACCACTGAACTATATCTTTCAGAGATCCTGGAGCACCGGGGAACTGCCAGAAGACTGGAAAAGAGCTGAGGTGGTTCCCATCTTCAAAAAAGGGGGAAAGAAATAGATCCAGGAAACTATAGACCCATCAGCCTGACCTCGATACCAGGAAAGATTCTGGAAAAGATAATTAAGCAACAAATAAGTGAACACCTAGAAGCAAACAAAGTAATAGCCAAAAGCCAACATGGGTTTGACAAAAACAGATCACGCCAGACTAATCTAATTGCATTCTTTGACAAAGTGACAAAATCAGTGGAATGCTGTCGATATAATTTACTTGGACTTCAGTAAGGCATTTGATAAAGTAGACCATAACCTACTATTAGATAAAGTAGAAAAATGTGGGTTAGACAGCATCACCACCAAATGGATTCGCAACTGGCTGACCAACCGCACTCAACGTGTAGTCCTCAATGGAACTGCATCTACATGGAAGGAAGTATGCAGTGGAGTCCCCCAAGGCTCTGTTTTAGGCCCAGTACTCTTCAACATCTTCATCAATGATTTGGATGAGTGAGGGGATAAATGGGGAACTCATCAAATTTGCAGACGACACCAAGCTGGCAGGAATAGCCAACACTCCACAAGATAGGCTTAAGATACAGAAGGATCTTGACAAACTTGTCAAGACATTGGGCACTATCTAATAAAATGAAATTCAATTGTGAAAAAAGTAAGGTTCTACATTTAGGCAAGAAAAACAAAATGCACAGGTACAGTATAGGTGGCACCTTGCTCAATAGTAGCAACTGTGAGAGGGATCTTGGAATCCTAGTGGACAACCATTTAAATATGAGCAGCAGCTGCCAAAAAAAGCCGTTCTAGGCTGCATAAACAGAGGGATAGAATCTAGATCACGTGAAGTGTTAATGCCCACTGTATAGTGCCTTGGTAAGGCCACACTTGCAATACTGCATACAGTTTTGGTCGCCACGATGTAGAAAAGACGTGGAGACTCTGGAAAGAAGAGCGCAGAGAAGAGCAACCAAGATGATTAGGGGACTGGAGACTAAAACATACGAAGAACGGTTGCAGGAGCTGGGTATGTCTAGTTTGATGAAGAGAAGGACCAGGGGAGACATGATAGCAGTGGTCCGATATCTCAGAGGGTGCCACTAGACCCGCGCCAGTCCGGCTTCCGACCCGGTCACAGCACCGAGACGGCATTGGTCGCGTTGGTCGATGATCTCTGGAGGGCGCGGGATAGAGGTTATTCCTCTATCCTAGTCCTATATTAGACCTCTCGGCGGCTTTTGATACCATCGACCATGGTATCAACCTATTGCACCGACTGGGGGGGTTGGGGCTGGGAGGCACCGTTCTGCGGTGGTTCTCGTCCTACCTCTCTGGTCGGTCGCAATATGTGTTGACGGGAGGGCAGAGGTCGACCTCGAGGCCTCTCCTATGTGGGGTTCCTCAGGGGTCGGGCCTCTCGCCCCTCCTATTTAACACATATATGAAGCCGCTGGGTGAGATCATCCGTGGTTTTGGGGTGGAGTACCACCTGTACGCTGATGACACTCAGCTGTACATATCCACCCAGGGGAAGAGCCTTCTCTGTGGCGGGCCCAGCCCTCTGGAAATGACCTACCCCCTGAATTACGTACCATCACCGACCTCCGCCTCTTCCGCCAATGTCTAAAGACATATTTGTTCCAACAAGCCGGCCTAGCCTAACCTCCCGTGGGGACTTTTAGGAAGTTTTTTAATTTGGTTTTAGTACAGGATAGGACTGTTGAATATTTAGTTTAAATTATATTTTATCTTTGTATTGGTATGTTTTTAAATTTCCTGTACGCCGCCCTGGGTCCTCTGTGGAGAAGGGCGGGATATAAATTGAAAGAAAGAAAGAAAGAAAGAAAGAAAGAAAGAAAGAAAGAAAGAAAGAAAGAAAGAAAGAAAGAAGAGGGAGTCAAACTATTCTCCAAGGCACCTGGGGGCAGGACAAGAAGCAATGGGTGGAAACTAATCAAGGAGAGAAGCAACGTAGAACTAAGGAGAAATTTCCTGACGGTTAGAACAATTAACCTCTGGAACCTCCAGAAGCTGTGAATGCCCCAACCCTGGAAGTCTTTAAAAAGATGTTAGATAGCCATTTGTCTGAAATGGTATAAGGTTCCTGCCCACGCAGGGGGTTGGACTAGAAGACCTACAAGGTCCCTTCCAACTCTGCTATTGTATTGTATTGTATTGTATTGTAATCCGCCTCCGCGCCGGTAGACCGGTCCGCCTCCGCCGAGGACCGCGGCCGCCGCGGCGGGACGACACCCGGCGCCGGTCGACCGGACCTCCCGTCCTTCGCGGACCCCGCCGGGCCCCGGCGCCGGGACCGAGGCGACGGCGGAGGTCGCCGACCGGGGACCGGCCGCCCGCGGTCGCCGCGCCGGGATCCCGTCCCGCCGCGCGGCGCCCGGATCGTCCCGGCAACGGTAGACCGGTCCCTCCGCCCTTCGCGGACATCCCCGGGGCCCCTCGCGGGGACCGAGGCGACGGCGGAGGTCGACGACCGGGGACCGGCCGCACGCGGTCGACGCGCCGGGATCACGTCCCCTGGAAGTCTTTAAAAAGATGTTAGATAGCCATTTGTCTGAAATGGTATAAGGTTCCTGCCCACGCAGGGGGTTGGACTAGAAGACCTACAAGGTCCCTTCCAACTCTGCTATTGTATTGTATTGTATTGTATTGTAATCCGCCTCCGCGCCGAGGACCGCGGCCGCCGCGGCGGGACGACCCCCCGGCGCCGGTAGACCGGACCTCCCGTCCTTCGCGGACCCCGCCGGGCCCCGGCTCCGGGACCGAGGCGACGGCGGAGGTCGCCGACCGGGGACCGCGATCCCGTCCCGCCGCGCGGCGCCCGGAGCGTCCCGGCAACGGTAGACCGGTCCCTCCGCACTTCGCGGACGTCCCCGGGGCCCCGCGCGGGGACCGAGGCGACGGCGGAGGTCGACGACCGGGGACCGGCCGCCCGCGGTCGACGCGCCGGGATCCCGTCCCCTGGAAGTCTTTAAAAAGATGTTAGATAGCCATTTGTCTGAAATGGTATAAGGTTCCTGCCCACGCAGGGGGTTGGACTAGAAGACCTACAAGGTCCCTTCCAACTCTGCTATTGTATTGTATTGTATTGTATTGTAATCCGCCTCCGCGCCGAGGACCGCGGCCGCCGCGGCGGGACGACCCCCCGGCGCCGGTAGACCGGACCTCCCGTCCTTCGCGGACCCCGCCGGGCCCCGGCTCCGGGACCGAGGCGACGGCGGAGGTCGCCGACCGGGGACCGGCCGCCCGCGGTCGCTGCGCCGGGATCCCGTCCCGCCGCGCGGCGCCCGGAGCGTCCCGGCAACGGTAGACCGGTCCCTCCGCACTTCGCGGACGTCCCCGGGGCCCCGCGCGGGGACCGAGGCGACGGCGGAGGTCGACGACCGGGGACCGGCCGCCCGCGGTCGACGCGCCGGGATCCCGTCCCCTGGAAGTCTTTAAAAAGATGTTAGATAGCCATTTGTCTGAAATGGTATAAGGTTCCTGCCCACGCAGGGGGTTGGACTAGAAGACCTACAAGGTCCCTTCCAACTCTGCTATTGTATTGTATTGTATTGTATTGTAATCCGCCTCCGCGCCGAGGACCGCGGCCGCCGCGGCGGGACGACCCCCCGGCGCCGGTAGACCGGACCTCCCGTCCTTCGCGGACCCCGCCGGGCCCCGGCTCCGGGACCGAGGCGACGGCGGAGGTCGCCGACCGGGGACCGGCCGCCCGCGGTCGCCGCGCCGGGATCCCGTCCCGCCGCGCGGCGCCCGGAGCGTCCCGGCAACGGTAGACCGGTCCCTCCGCACTTCGCGGACGTCCCCGGGGCCCCGCGCGGGGACCGAGGCGACGGCGGAGGTCGACGACCGGGGACCGGCCGCCCGCGGTCGACGCGCCGGGATCCCGTCCCCTGGAAGTCTTTAAAAAGATGTTAGATACCCATTTGTCTGAAATGGTATAAGGGTCCTGCCCACGCAGGGGTTTGGACTAGAAGGCCTACAAGGTCCCTTCCAACTCTGCTATTGTATTGTATTATATTGTATTGTATTGTAATCCGCCTCCGCGCCGAGACGACCCCCCGGGAACGGTAGACCGGACCTCCCGTCCTTCGCGGACCCCGCCGGGCCCCGGCGCCGGCACCGAGGCGACGGCGGAGGTCGCCGACCGGGGACCGGTCCCGCCGCGCGGCGCCCGGATCGTTCCGGCAACGGTAGACCGGACCCTCCGCCCTTCGCGGACGTCCCCGGGGCCCGGCGCGGGGCCCGTTGTGACGGCGGAGGTCGCCGACCGGGGACCGGCCGCCCGCGGTCGCCGCGCCGGGATCGTCCCGGCAACGGTAGACCGGTCCCTCCGCCCTTCGCGGACGTCCCCGGGGCCCCGCGCGGGGACCGAGGCGACGGCGGCGGTCCTCGACCGAGCACCGCGGCCTCCGTTCCGCGG
>JBDLLF010000079.1:47500-55000 GCA_039707465.1 Rhabdophis nuchalis
TATATGCGCACGCGTCTCGGCTAGTAGACCGGGGTGGTTCCTCGATACTTGCACATATTACATATATACACGCGCGCGCCTCGGCTAGTAGACCGGGGTGGTTTCTCGATACTTTTATATATTGCATGTATATGCGCACGCGTCTCGGCTAGTAGACCGCGGTGCTTTCTCGATACTTGTATAACATATGTATACACACATACACGCACGCATCTCCGCCTCTCGCTCGGGTCGGTGTTTCCCACCCACCCCAATCAGCCCGGGAGACCGGGGCCGGCGCGCGACACGGTTTCTTCACCCGCCTCCCGCGGTAGACCGGCGCCCCTTCGGGAGACTTCTATTTATATATTTATAAATTTACTTCACTCGCCGGCCGATGAACGAGGGAGGGAGGGAGGGAGCGGCGTCTGTGGGTCGTGGCCAGGCGGTCGTTCGTGGGGCCTTTTATTTATTTATTTATTTATTTATTTATTTATTTATTTATTTATTTATTTATTTATTTATTTATTTATTTATATTCTGCCCTTCTCCAGAGAGGACCCAGGGCGGCGCACAGGAATTTAAAATACATACAAAAACAAATATAAAATTTTAAAAACTTATTAAATAACCCTCCTGCGCTAAAACCAAATTAAAACCCCCTAAAATTAACTAACTAAAATAGTCACAGCGGAGGTTACACTAGGCCGGCTTGATGAAAAAAGTGTGTCTTCCAAAGGGCGGGGCCCGCCATAGAGAAGGCCCTTCCCCTGGGTGTCGCCAGTCGGAGGTCTTCCCACCCACTTCTCCTCCGTTCTCTTCTTTTCTCTTCTTTTCTTTTTTAAATCGTTTTTTTTATCGATCGTTTGAATCTTTAGAAACAGAAAGAAAAACGCGACGAGAGAAAAACCCGAAACGCGCGCACGCACGCGCACCCCAAACCTACGCAACGATATAATTTAACAATTTTAATTTAATAATAATTTAATAATTTAATTTGTTGACCGCTCCCTCTCCCCAAAGGGACTCGGAGCGGTGCACAGGGCAAATAAAACAATAAATACACATACACATAATAAAAACAAATTAAATATATCCCTGCGCTAAAAATTACCAATTAAAATACTAAAATCCCTATCTAAAATTATTAACAATCCCATAGACGAGAGACTACCCTAGGCCGGCCAAGCAGAACAGATATGTTTTTAATTTTAGAAGGAAGGAGCGGAGGTCCGTAGTTGTTCTAATGTCGGGGGGAAGGTCGTTCCAGAGGGCTGGGCCCGCCACCACAGAGAGAGCCCTTCCCCTGGGCGTCGCCCGCTGACAAAGTCTAGTGGACGGCACCCGGAGAAGTCCCTCTCTGTGGGAGCGAATTGGCCGTGTGGATGTAGATGTAAAGTCACCGTACGGCCTTCCTACCTACTTCTCCGTTCTGCACGGCCTTCCTATTGCTTTTACCTCCTCCTATGGTTATACCGCAGCAGTACTAACGCTTATAATTCTGTCCCGTGCTTTATAGAAATCCGATTCTTCTCTTTTGTCGCTCTTCTCTGCCCTCTTCCCAGAACTGCCTCGGCTTTCTTTCGGCAGCTGCTGCGCACCGCCGGCTCGGTTTTAAACGGTCGTCCGCTAGGATTCCAAGATACCCCTCGCAGTGACTGCGTAGACGGCAACCGTGCCTTTCGTTTTTCTCGCCCTCGATGTAGAACTTTTACTTTTTTTCACCGTTAAACTCCGTCCCGTTAGATGGCGCCCCGACGTTCAGGTTTGTCAAGAAAAAAACAGATCCAGGAAACCCCAGCCCGACCTCAAGACCAGCGAAAGATTCTGGAAAAGATAAGCGAGCGACGAATTGGCGAACGCCTAGAGGTAAACAAAGCAACAGCCAAAAGCCGACGTGCGGTTTGTCGAAAACGGATCGTGCCAGACAAAAGCGACAAAATTAGCGGACCACACGCCGTCGACGTAGCTTCCTTGAACTTCGGCGAGGCATTTGACAAGGTAGACCATAAAGTAGAAGAATGTGGGTTAGACAGCCGGACGGATTGGTGGCCGGCCGGCCGGCCGGCCGGCCGGCCGACCGACCGACCGACCGACCGACCGACCGACCGACCGACCGACCGACCGACTCAACGTGCAGTCCTCAAAGGAACGGCGCCTACACCGGAGGAAAGTATGCAGGCGGAGTACCCCGAGGCTCTGTTTTAGGCCCCGGCGCTCTTCGTCATCTCGTATCGATGATTTGGACGAGCGAACGAATGGGGAACTAACTCATCAAATGTGCAGACGACACCACGCCGGCAGGAACAGCCAACAACACTCCAGAAGATGCAGTAGGCTTAAGGCGCAGAAGGATCTTGGCAGACCTGAACATCGGGCGCTCTCTGGTAAAATGAAATTCGGCGGCGAACGAAGAGTAAGGTTCTACGTTCCTCCTAGGCACGAAAAACGAAACGCACAGGCGGTACCTCGCTCAGTAGCAGTAAACCGTGAGAGGGATCTCGGTGGACGACCGTTTGTGAACGTGACCCAGCAGCGTGCAGCAGCTGCCCAAAAAAGCCGACGCCGTTCCAGGCTGCGTAAAGAGCGGGATAGAATCGAGATCGCGTGACGTCCTAAGGCCACTTCGTAATGCCTCGGCAAGGCCACGCTTGGAATACTGCATTCGGTTTTGGTCGCCGCGATGTAGAAAAGGTGTGGAGACTCTCCGGAAAGAGCGCAGAGAAGAGCAGCGAAGACGACGAGGGCACCGGAGGCTAAAGACGTACGAGGGCGGTTTCCCGCCCAGGCAGGCGGGGTCGGACCAGAAGACCTCCAAGGCAGGTGCCTTCCAGTGGCTCTGCTATATTGTATTGCATTGCGCACACAGCCCTCGGGAGGCTCAGAATCCAATCAGAAACAGCACCACAAAAATCAGATTAGGAACGCAAGTTGAAATAGGGAAGAAAATGGTAAGTGAGCATCTGTCTGCCCTAGACGAGTTCAAATCACCAGGACCGGATGGATTACTGAAGGAACTGGCAGACGAGATCTCAGAACCACTGAACTATATCTTTCAGAGATCCTGGAGCACCGGGGAACTGCCAGAAGACTGGAAAAGAGCTGAGGTGGTTCCCATCTTCAAAAAAGGGGGAAAGAAATAGATCCAGGAAACTATAGACCCATCAGCCTGACCTCGATACCAGGAAAGATTCTGGAAAAGATAATTAAGCAACAAATAAGTGAACACCTAGAAGCAAACAAAGTAATAGCCAAAAGCCAACATGGGTTTGACAAAAACAGATCACGCCAGACTAATCTAATTGCATTCTTTGACAAAGTGACAAAATCAGTGGAATGCTGTCGATATAATTTACTTGGACTTCAGTAAGGCATTTGATAAAGTAGACCATAACCTACTATTAGATAAAGTAGAAAAATGTGGGTTAGACAGCATCACCACCAAATGGATTCGCAACTGGCTGACCAACCGCACTCAACGTGTAGTCCTCAATGGAACTGCATCTACATGGAAGGAAGTATGCAGTGGAGTCCCCCAAGGCTCTGTTTTAGGCCCAGTACTCTTCAACATCTTCATCAATGATTTGGATGAGTGAGGGGATAAATGGGGAACTCATCAAATTTGCAGACGACACCAAGCTGGCAGGAATAGCCAACACTCCACAAGATAGGCTTAAGATACAGAAGGATCTTGACAAACTTGTCAAGACATTGGGCACTATCTAATAAAATGAAATTCAATTGTGAAAAAAGTAAGGTTCTACATTTAGGCAAGAAAAACAAAATGCACAGGTACAGTATAGGTGGCACCTTGCTCAATAGTAGCAACTGTGAGAGGGATCTTGGAATCCTAGTGGACAACCATTTAAATATGAGCAGCAGCTGCCAAAAAAAGCCGTTCTAGGCTGCATAAACAGAGGGATAGAATCTAGATCACGTGAAGTGTTAATGCCCACTGTATAGTGCCTTGGTAAGGCCACACTTGCAATACTGCATACAGTTTTGGTCGCCACGATGTAGAAAAGACGTGGAGACTCTGGAAAGAAGAGCGCAGAGAAGAGCAACCAAGATGATTAGGGGACTGGAGACTAAAACATACGAAGAACGGTTGCAGGAGCTGGGTATGTCTAGTTTGATGAAGAGAAGGACCAGGGGAGACATGATAGCAGTGGTCCGATATCTCAGAGGGTGCCACTAGACCCGCGCCAGTCCGGCTTCCGACCCGGTCACAGCACCGAGACGGCATTGGTCGCGTTGGTCGATGATCTCTGGAGGGCGCGGGATAGAGGTTATTCCTCTATCCTAGTCCTATATTAGACCTCTCGGCGGCTTTTGATACCATCGACCATGGTATCAACCTATTGCACCGACTGGGGGGGTTGGGGCTGGGAGGCACCGTTCTGCGGTGGTTCTCGTCCTACCTCTCTGGTCGGTCGCAATATGTGTTGACGGGAGGGCAGAGGTCGACCTCGAGGCCTCTCCTATGTGGGGTTCCTCAGGGGTCGGGCCTCTCGCCCCTCCTATTTAACACATATATGAAGCCGCTGGGTGAGATCATCCGTGGTTTTGGGGTGGAGTACCACCTGTACGCTGATGACACTCAGCTGTACATATCCACCCAGGGGAAGAGCCTTCTCTGTGGCGGGCCCAGCCCTCTGGAAATGACCTACCCCCTGAATTACGTACCATCACCGACCTCCGCCTCTTCCGCCAATGTCTAAAGACATATTTGTTCCAACAAGCCGGCCTAGCCTAACCTCCCGTGGGGACTTTTAGGAAGTTTTTTAATTTGGTTTTAGTACAGGATAGGACTGTTGAATATTTAGTTTAAATTATATTTTATCTTTGTATTGGTATGTTTTTAAATTTCCTGTACGCCGCCCTGGGTCCTCTGTGGAGAAGGGCGGGATATAAATTGAAAGAAAGAAAGAAAGAAAGAAAGAAAGAAAGAAAGAAAGAAAGAAAGAAAGAAAGAAAGAAGAGGGAGTCAAACTATTCTCCAAGGCACCTGGGGGCAGGACAAGAAGCAATGGGTGGAAACTAATCAAGGAGAGAAGCAACGTAGAACTAAGGAGAAATTTCCTGACGGTTAGAACAATTAACCTCTGGAACCTCCAGAAGCTGTGAATGCCCCAACCCTGGAAGTCTTTAAAAAGATGTTAGATAGCCATTTGTCTGAAATGGTATAAGGTTCCTGCCCACGCAGGGGGTTGGACTAGAAGACCTACAAGGTCCCTTCCAACTCTGCTATTGTATTGTATTGTATTGTATTGTAATCCGCCTCCGCGCCGGTAGACCGGTCCGCCTCCGCCGAGGACCGCGGCCGCCGCGGCGGGACGACACCCGGCGCCGGTCGACCGGACCTCCCGTCCTTCGCGGACCCCGCCGGGCCCCGGCGCCGGGACCGAGGCGACGGCGGAGGTCGCCGACCGGGGACCGGCCGCCCGCGGTCGCCGCGCCGGGATCCCGTCCCGCCGCGCGGCGCCCGGATCGTCCCGGCAACGGTAGACCGGTCCCTCCGCCCTTCGCGGACATCCCCGGGGCCCCTCGCGGGGACCGAGGCGACGGCGGAGGTCGACGACCGGGGACCGGCCGCACGCGGTCGACGCGCCGGGATCACGTCCCCTGGAAGTCTTTAAAAAGATGTTAGATAGCCATTTGTCTGAAATGGTATAAGGTTCCTGCCCACGCAGGGGGTTGGACTAGAAGACCTACAAGGTCCCTTCCAACTCTGCTATTGTATTGTATTGTATTGTATTGTAATCCGCCTCCGCGCCGAGGACCGCGGCCGCCGCGGCGGGACGACCCCCCGGCGCCGGTAGACCGGACCTCCCGTCCTTCGCGGACCCCGCCGGGCCCCGGCTCCGGGACCGAGGCGACGGCGGAGGTCGCCGACCGGGGACCGCGATCCCGTCCCGCCGCGCGGCGCCCGGAGCGTCCCGGCAACGGTAGACCGGTCCCTCCGCACTTCGCGGACGTCCCCGGGGCCCCGCGCGGGGACCGAGGCGACGGCGGAGGTCGACGACCGGGGACCGGCCGCCCGCGGTCGACGCGCCGGGATCCCGTCCCCTGGAAGTCTTTAAAAAGATGTTAGATAGCCATTTGTCTGAAATGGTATAAGGTTCCTGCCCACGCAGGGGGTTGGACTAGAAGACCTACAAGGTCCCTTCCAACTCTGCTATTGTATTGTATTGTATTGTATTGTAATCCGCCTCCGCGCCGAGGACCGCGGCCGCCGCGGCGGGACGACCCCCCGGCGCCGGTAGACCGGACCTCCCGTCCTTCGCGGACCCCGCCGGGCCCCGGCTCCGGGACCGAGGCGACGGCGGAGGTCGCCGACCGGGGACCGGCCGCCCGCGGTCGCTGCGCCGGGATCCCGTCCCGCCGCGCGGCGCCCGGAGCGTCCCGGCAACGGTAGACCGGTCCCTCCGCACTTCGCGGACGTCCCCGGGGCCCCGCGCGGGGACCGAGGCGACGGCGGAGGTCGACGACCGGGGACCGGCCGCCCGCGGTCGACGCGCCGGGATCCCGTCCCCTGGAAGTCTTTAAAAAGATGTTAGATAGCCATTTGTCTGAAATGGTATAAGGTTCCTGCCCACGCAGGGGGTTGGACTAGAAGACCTACAAGGTCCCTTCCAACTCTGCTATTGTATTGTATTGTATTGTATTGTAATCCGCCTCCGCGCCGAGGACCGCGGCCGCCGCGGCGGGACGACCCCCCGGCGCCGGTAGACCGGACCTCCCGTCCTTCGCGGACCCCGCCGGGCCCCGGCTCCGGGACCGAGGCGACGGCGGAGGTCGCCGACCGGGGACCGGCCGCCCGCGGTCGCCGCGCCGGGATCCCGTCCCGCCGCGCGGCGCCCGGAGCGTCCCGGCAACGGTAGACCGGTCCCTCCGCACTTCGCGGACGTCCCCGGGGCCCCGCGCGGGGACCGAGGCGACGGCGGAGGTCGACGACCGGGGACCGGCCGCCCGCGGTCGACGCGCCGGGATCCCGTCCCCTGGAAGTCTTTAAAAAGATGTTAGATACCCATTTGTCTGAAATGGTATAAGGGTCCTGCCCACGCAGGGGTTTGGACTAGAAGGCCTACAAGGTCCCTTCCAACTCTGCTATTGTATTGTATTATATTGTATTGTATTGTAATCCGCCTCCGCGCCGAGACGACCCCCCGGGAACGGTAGACCGGACCTCCCGTCCTTCGCGGACCCCGCCGGGCCCCGGCGCCGGCACCGAGGCGACGGCGGAGGTCGCCGACCGGGGACCGGTCCCGCCGCGCGGCGCCCGGATCGTTCCGGCAACGGTAGACCGGACCCTCCGCCCTTCGCGGACGTCCCCGGGGCCCGGCGCGGGGCCCGTTGTGACGGCGGAGGTCGCCGACCGGGGACCGGCCGCCCGCGGTCGCCGCGCCGGGATCGTCCCGGCAACGGTAGACCGGTCCCTCCGCCCTTCGCGGACGTCCCCGGGGCCCCGCGCGGGGACCGAGGCGACGGCGGCGGTCCTCGACCGAGCACCGCGGCCTC
>JBDLLF010000079.1:65000-70000 GCA_039707465.1 Rhabdophis nuchalis
TTGTATAACATATGTATACACACATACACGCACGCATCTCCGCCTCTCGCTCGGGTCGGTGTTTCCCACCCACCCCAATCAGCCCGGGAGACCGGGGCCGGCGCGCGACACGGTTTCTTCACCCGCCTCCCGCGGTAGACCGGCGCCCCTTCGGGAGACTTCTATTTATATATTTATAAATTTACTTCACTCGCCGGCCGATGAACGAGGGAGGGAGGGAGGGAGCGGCGTCTGTGGGTCGTGGCCAGGCGGTCGTTCGTGGGGCCTTTTATTTATTTATTTATTTATTTATTTATTTATTTATTTATTTATTTATTTATTTATTTATTTATTTATATTCTGCCCTTCTCCAGAGAGGACCCAGGGCGGCGCACAGGAATTTAAAATACATACAAAAACAAATATAAAATTTTAAAAACTTATTAAATAACCCTCCTGCGCTAAAACCAAATTAAAACCCCCTAAAATTAACTAACTAAAATAGTCACAGCGGAGGTTACACTAGGCCGGCTTGATGAAAAAAGTGTGTCTTCCAAAGGGCGGGGCCCGCCATAGAGAAGGCCCTTCCCCTGGGTGTCGCCAGTCGGAGGTCTTCCCACCCACTTCTCCTCCGTTCTCTTCTTTTCTCTTCTTTTCTTTTTTAAATCGTTTTTTTTATCGATCGTTTGAATCTTTAGAAACAGAAAGAAAAACGCGACGAGAGAAAAACCCGAAACGCGCGCACGCACGCGCACCCCAAACCTACGCAACGATATAATTTAACAATTTTAATTTAATAATAATTTAATAATTTAATTTGTTGACCGCTCCCTCTCCCCAAAGGGACTCGGAGCGGTGCACAGGGCAAATAAAACAATAAATACACATACACATAATAAAAACAAATTAAATATATCCCTGCGCTAAAAATTACCAATTAAAATACTAAAATCCCTATCTAAAATTATTAACAATCCCATAGACGAGAGACTACCCTAGGCCGGCCAAGCAGAACAGATATGTTTTTAATTTTAGAAGGAAGGAGCGGAGGTCCGTAGTTGTTCTAATGTCGGGGGGAAGGTCGTTCCAGAGGGCTGGGCCCGCCACCACAGAGAGAGCCCTTCCCCTGGGCGTCGCCCGCTGACAAAGTCTAGTGGACGGCACCCGGAGAAGTCCCTCTCTGTGGGAGCGAATTGGCCGTGTGGATGTAGATGTAAAGTCACCGTACGGCCTTCCTACCTACTTCTCCGTTCTGCACGGCCTTCCTATTGCTTTTACCTCCTCCTATGGTTATACCGCAGCAGTACTAACGCTTATAATTCTGTCCCGTGCTTTATAGAAATCCGATTCTTCTCTTTTGTCGCTCTTCTCTGCCCTCTTCCCAGAACTGCCTCGGCTTTCTTTCGGCAGCTGCTGCGCACCGCCGGCTCGGTTTTAAACGGTCGTCCGCTAGGATTCCAAGATACCCCTCGCAGTGACTGCGTAGACGGCAACCGTGCCTTTCGTTTTTCTCGCCCTCGATGTAGAACTTTTACTTTTTTTCACCGTTAAACTCCGTCCCGTTAGATGGCGCCCCGACGTTCAGGTTTGTCAAGAAAAAAACAGATCCAGGAAACCCCAGCCCGACCTCAAGACCAGCGAAAGATTCTGGAAAAGATAAGCGAGCGACGAATTGGCGAACGCCTAGAGGTAAACAAAGCAACAGCCAAAAGCCGACGTGCGGTTTGTCGAAAACGGATCGTGCCAGACAAAAGCGACAAAATTAGCGGACCACACGCCGTCGACGTAGCTTCCTTGAACTTCGGCGAGGCATTTGACAAGGTAGACCATAAAGTAGAAGAATGTGGGTTAGACAGCCGGACGGATTGGTGGCCGGCCGGCCGGCCGGCCGGCCGACCGACCGACCGACCGACCGACCGACCGACCGACCGACCGCACTCAACGTGCAGTCCTCAAAGGAACGGCGCCTACACCGGAGGAAAGTATGCAGGCGGAGTACCCCGAGGCTCTGTTTTAGGCCCCGGCGCTCTTCGTCATCTCGTATCGATGATTTGGACGAGCGAACGAATGGGGAACTAACTCATCAAATGTGCAGACGACACCACGCCGGCAGGAACAGCCAACAACACTCCAGAAGATGCAGTAGGCTTAAGGCGCAGAAGGATCTTGGCAGACCTGAACATCGGGCGCTCTCTGGTAAAATGAAATTCGGCGGCGAACGAAGAGTAAGGTTCTACGTTCCTCCTAGGCACGAAAAACGAAACGCACAGGCGGTACCTCGCTCAGTAGCAGTAAACCGTGAGAGGGATCTCGGTGGACGACCGTTTGTGAACGTGACCCAGCAGCGTGCAGCAGCTGCCCAAAAAAGCCGACGCCGTTCCAGGCTGCGTAAAGAGCGGGATAGAATCGAGATCGCGTGACGTCCTAAGGCCACTTCGTAATGCCTCGGCAAGGCCACGCTTGGAATACTGCATTCGGTTTTGGTCGCCGCGATGTAGAAAAGGTGTGGAGACTCTCCGGAAAGAGCGCAGAGAAGAGCAGCGAAGACGACGAGGGCACCGGAGGCTAAAGACGTACGAGGGCGGTTTCCCGCCCAGGCAGGCGGGGTCGGACCAGAAGACCTCCAAGGCAGGTGCCTTCCAGTGGCTCTGCTATATTGTATTGCATTGCGCACACAGCCCTCGGGAGGCTCAGAATCCAATCAGAAACAGCACCACAAAAATCAGATTAGGAACGCAAGTTGAAATAGGGAAGAAAATGGTAAGTGAGCATCTGTCTGCCCTAGACGAGTTCAAATCACCAGGACCGGATGGATTACTGAAGGAACTGGCAGACGAGATCTCAGAACCACTGAACTATATCTTTCAGAGATCCTGGAGCACCGGGGAACTGCCAGAAGACTGGAAAAGAGCTGAGGTGGTTCCCATCTTCAAAAAAGGGGGAAAGAAATAGATCCAGGAAACTATAGACCCATCAGCCTGACCTCGATACCAGGAAAGATTCTGGAAAAGATAATTAAGCAACAAATAAGTGAACACCTAGAAGCAAACAAAGTAATAGCCAAAAGCCAACATGGGTTTGACAAAAACAGATCACGCCAGACTAATCTAATTGCATTCTTTGACAAAGTGACAAAATCAGTGGAATGCTGTCGATATAATTTACTTGGACTTCAGTAAGGCATTTGATAAAGTAGACCATAACCTACTATTAGATAAAGTAGAAAAATGTGGGTTAGACAGCATCACCACCAAATGGATTCGCAACTGGCTGACCAACCGCACTCAACGTGTAGTCCTCAATGGAACTGCATCTACATGGAAGGAAGTATGCAGTGGAGTCCCCCAAGGCTCTGTTTTAGGCCCAGTACTCTTCAACATCTTCATCAATGATTTGGATGAGTGAGGGGATAAATGGGGAACTCATCAAATTTGCAGACGACACCAAGCTGGCAGGAATAGCCAACACTCCACAAGATAGGCTTAAGATACAGAAGGATCTTGACAAACTTGTCAAGACATTGGGCACTATCTAATAAAATGAAATTCAATTGTGAAAAAAGTAAGGTTCTACATTTAGGCAAGAAAAACAAAATGCACAGGTACAGTATAGGTGGCACCTTGCTCAATAGTAGCAACTGTGAGAGGGATCTTGGAATCCTAGTGGACAACCATTTAAATATGAGCAGCAGCTGCCAAAAAAAGCCGTTCTAGGCTGCATAAACAGAGGGATAGAATCTAGATCACGTGAAGTGTTAATGCCCACTGTATAGTGCCTTGGTAAGGCCACACTTGCAATACTGCATACAGTTTTGGTCGCCACGATGTAGAAAAGACGTGGAGACTCTGGAAAGAAGAGCGCAGAGAAGAGCAACCAAGATGATTAGGGGACTGGAGACTAAAACATACGAAGAACGGTTGCAGGAGCTGGGTATGTCTAGTTTGATGAAGAGAAGGACCAGGGGAGACATGATAGCAGTGGTCCGATATCTCAGAGGGTGCCACTAGACCCGCGCCAGTCCGGCTTCCGACCCGGTCACAGCACCGAGACGGCATTGGTCGCGTTGGTCGATGATCTCTGGAGGGCGCGGGATAGAGGTTATTCCTCTATCCTAGTCCTATATTAGACCTCTCGGCGGCTTTTGATACCATCGACCATGGTATCAACCTATTGCACCGACTGGGGGGGTTGGGGCTGGGAGGCACCGTTCTGCGGTGGTTCTCGTCCTACCTCTCTGGTCGGTCGCAATATGTGTTGACGGGAGGGCAGAGGTCGACCTCGAGGCCTCTCCTATGTGGGGTTCCTCAGGGGTCGGGCCTCTCGCCCCTCCTATTTAACACATATATGAAGCCGCTGGGTGAGATCATCCGTGGTTTTGGGGTGGAGTACCACCTGTACGCTGATGACACTCAGCTGTACATATCCACCCAGGGGAAGAGCCTTCTCTGTGGCGGGCCCAGCCCTCTGGAAATGACCTACCCCCTGAATTACGTACCATCACCGACCTCCGCCTCTTCCGCCAATGTCTAAAGACATATTTGTTCCAACAAGCCGGCCTAGCCTAACCTCCCGTGGGGACTTTTAGGAAGTTTTTTAATTTGGTTTTAGTACAGGATAGGACTGTTGAATATTTAGTTTAAATTATATTTTATCTTTGTATTGGTATGTTTTTAAATTTCCTGTACGCCGCCCTGGGTCCTCTGTGGAGAAGGGCGGGATATAAATTGAAAGAAAGAAAGAAAGAAAGAAAGAAAGAAAGAAAGAAAGAAAGAAAGAAAGAAAGAAAGAAGAGGGAGTCAAACTATTCTCCAAGGCACCTGGGGGCAGGACAAGAAGCAATGGGTGGAAACTAATCAAGGAGAGAAGCAACGTAGAACTAAGGAGAAATTTCCTGACGGTTAGAACAATTAACCTCTGGAACCTCCAGAAGCTGTGAATGCCCCAACCCTGGAAGTCTTTAAAAAGATGTTAGATAGCCATTTGTCTGAAATGGTATAAGGTTCCTGCCCACGCAGGGGGTT
>JBDLLF010000079.1:82500-87500 GCA_039707465.1 Rhabdophis nuchalis
AACACTCCAGAAGATGCAGTAGGCTTAAGGCGCAGAAGGATCTTGGCAGACCTGAACATCGGGCGCTCTCTGGTAAAATGAAATTCGGCGGCGAACGAAGAGTAAGGTTCTACGTTCCTCCTAGGCACGAAAAACGAAACGCACAGGCGGTACCTCGCTCAGTAGCAGTAAACCGTGAGAGGGATCTCGGTGGACGACCGTTTGTGAACGTGACCCAGCAGCGTGCAGCAGCTGCCCAAAAAAGCCGACGCCGTTCCAGGCTGCGTAAAGAGCGGGATAGAATCGAGATCGCGTGACGTCCTAAGGCCACTTCGTAATGCCTCGGCAAGGCCACGCTTGGAATACTGCATTCGGTTTTGGTCGCCGCGATGTAGAAAAGGTGTGGAGACTCTCCGGAAAGAGCGCAGAGAAGAGCAGCGAAGACGACGAGGGCACCGGAGGCTAAAGACGTACGAGGGCGGTTTCCCGCCCAGGCAGGCGGGGTCGGACCAGAAGACCTCCAAGGCAGGTGCCTTCCAGTGGCTCTGCTATATTGTATTGCATTGCGCACACAGCCCTCGGGAGGCTCAGAATCCAATCAGAAACAGCACCACAAAAATCAGATTAGGAACGCAAGTTGAAATAGGGAAGAAAATGGTAAGTGAGCATCTGTCTGCCCTAGACGAGTTCAAATCACCAGGACCGGATGGATTACTGAAGGAACTGGCAGACGAGATCTCAGAACCACTGAACTATATCTTTCAGAGATCCTGGAGCACCGGGGAACTGCCAGAAGACTGGAAAAGAGCTGAGGTGGTTCCCATCTTCAAAAAAGGGGGAAAGAAATAGATCCAGGAAACTATAGACCCATCAGCCTGACCTCGATACCAGGAAAGATTCTGGAAAAGATAATTAAGCAACAAATAAGTGAACACCTAGAAGCAAACAAAGTAATAGCCAAAAGCCAACATGGGTTTGACAAAAACAGATCACGCCAGACTAATCTAATTGCATTCTTTGACAAAGTGACAAAATCAGTGGAATGCTGTCGATATAATTTACTTGGACTTCAGTAAGGCATTTGATAAATGATAAAGTAGACCATAACCTACTATTAGATAAAGTAGAAAAATGTGGGTTAGACAGCATCACCACCAAATGGATTCGCAACTGGCTGACCAACCGCACTCAACGTGTAGTCCTCAATGGAACTGCATCTACATGGAAGGAAGTATGCAGTGGAGTCCCCCAAGGCTCTGTTTTAGGCCCAGTACTCTTCAACATCTTCATCAATGATTTGGATGAGTGAGGGGATAAATGGGGAACTCATCAAATTTGCAGACGACACCAAGCTGGCAGGAATAGCCAACACTCCACAAGATAGGCTTAAGATACAGAAGGATCTTGACAAACTTGTCAAGACATTGGGCACTATCTAATAAAATGAAATTCAATTGTGAAAAAAGTAAGGTTCTACATTTAGGCAAGAAAAACAAAATGCACAGGTACAGTATAGGTGGCACCTTGCTCAATAGTAGCAACTGTGAGAGGGATCTTGGAATCCTAGTGGACAACCATTTAAATATGAGCAGCAGCTGCCAAAAAAAGCCGTTCTAGGCTGCATAAACAGAGGGATAGAATCTAGATCACGTGAAGTGTTAATGCCCACTGTATAGTGCCTTGGTAAGGCCACACTTGCAATACTGCATACAGTTTTGGTCGCCACGATGTAGAAAAGACGTGGAGACTCTGGAAAGAAGAGCGCAGAGAAGAGCAACCAAGATGATTAGGGGACTGGAGACTAAAACATACGAAGAACGGTTGCAGGAGCTGGGTATGTCTAGTTTGATGAAGAGAAGGACCAGGGGAGACATGATAGCAGTGGTCCGATATCTCAGAGGGTGCCACTAGACCCGCGCCAGTCCGGCTTCCGACCCGGTCACAGCACCGAGACGGCATTGGTCGCGTTGGTCGATGATCTCTGGAGGGCGCGGGATAGAGGTTATTCCTCTATCCTAGTCCTATATTAGACCTCTCGGCGGCTTTTGATACCATCGACCATGGTATCAACCTATTGCACCGACTGGGGGGGTTGGGGCTGGGAGGCACCGTTCTGCGGTGGTTCTCGTCCTACCTCTCTGGTCGGTCGCAATATGTGTTGACGGGAGGGCAGAGGTCGACCTCGAGGCCTCTCCTATGTGGGGTTCCTCAGGGGTCGGGCCTCTCGCCCCTCCTATTTAACACATATATGAAGCCGCTGGGTGAGATCATCCGTGGTTTTGGGGTGGAGTACCACCTGTACGCTGATGACACTCAGCTGTACATATCCACCCAGGGGAAGAGCCTTCTCTGTGGCGGGCCCAGCCCTCTGGAAATGACCTACCCCCTGAATTACGTACCATCACCGACCTCCGCCTCTTCCGCCAATGTCTAAAGACATATTTGTTCCAACAAGCCGGCCTAGCCTAACCTCCCGTGGGGACTTTTAGGAAGTTTTTTAATTTGGTTTTAGTACAGGATAGGACTGTTGAATATTTAGTTTAAATTATATTTTATCTTTGTATTGGTATGTTTTTAAATTTCCTGTACGCCGCCCTGGGTCCTCTGTGGAGAAGGGCGGGATATAAATTGAAAGAAAGAAAGAAAGAAAGAAAGAAAGAAAGAAAGAAAGAAAGAAAGAAAGAAGAGGGAGTCAAACTATTCTCCAAGGCACCTGGGGGCAGGACAAGAAGCAATGGGTGGAAACTAATCAAGGAGAGAAGCAACGTAGAACTAAGGAGAAATTTCCTGACGGTTAGAACAATTAACCTCTGGAACCTCCAGAAGCTGTGAATGCCCCAACCCTGGAAGTCTTTAAAAAGATGTTAGATAGCCATTTGTCTGAAATGGTATAAGGTTCCTGCCCACGCAGGGGGTTGGACTAGAAGACCTACAAGGTCCCTTCCAACTCTGCTATTGTATTGTATTGTATTGTATTGTAATCCGCCTCCGCGCCGGTAGACCGGTCCGCCTCCGCCGAGGACCGCGGCCGCCGCGGCGGGACGACACCCGGCGCCGGTCGACCGGACCTCCCGTCCTTCGCGGACCCCGCCGGGCCCCGGCGCCGGGACCGAGGCGACGGCGGAGGTCGCCGACCGGGGACCGGCCGCCCGCGGTCGCCGCGCCGGGATCCCGTCCCGCCGCGCGGCGCCCGGATCGTCCCGGCAACGGTAGACCGGTCCCTCCGCCCTTCGCGGACATCCCCGGGGCCCCTCGCGGGGACCGAGGCGACGGCGGAGGTCGACGACCGGGGACCGGCCGCACGCGGTCGACGCGCCGGGATCACGTCCCCTGGAAGTCTTTAAAAAGATGTTAGATAGCCATTTGTCTGAAATGGTATAAGGTTCCTGCCCACGCAGGGGGTTGGACTAGAAGACCTACAAGGTCCCTTCCAACTCTGCTATTGTATTGTATTGTATTGTATTGTAATCCGCCTCCGCGCCGAGGACCGCGGCCGCCGCGGCGGGACGACCCCCCGGCGCCGGTAGACCGGACCTCCCGTCCTTCGCGGACCCCGCCGGGCCCCGGCTCCGGGACCGAGGCGACGGCGGAGGTCGCCGACCGGGGACCGCGATCCCGTCCCGCCGCGCGGCGCCCGGAGCGTCCCGGCAACGGTAGACCGGTCCCTCCGCACTTCGCGGACGTCCCCGGGGCCCCGCGCGGGGACCGAGGCGACGGCGGAGGTCGACGACCGGGGACCGGCCGCCCGCGGTCGACGCGCCGGGATCCCGTCCCCTGGAAGTCTTTAAAAAGATGTTAGATAGCCATTTGTCTGAAATGGTATAAGGTTCCTGCCCACGCAGGGGGTTGGACTAGAAGACCTACAAGGTCCCTTCCAACTCTGCTATTGTATTGTATTGTATTGTATTGTAATCCGCCTCCGCGCCGAGGACCGCGGCCGCCGCGGCGGGACGACCCCCCGGCGCCGGTAGACCGGACCTCCCGTCCTTCGCGGACCCCGCCGGGCCCCGGCTCCGGGACCGAGGCGACGGCGGAGGTCGCCGACCGGGGACCGGCCGCCCGCGGTCGCTGCGCCGGGATCCCGTCCCGCCGCGCGGCGCCCGGAGCGTCCCGGCAACGGTAGACCGGTCCCTCCGCACTTCGCGGACGTCCCCGGGGCCCCGCGCGGGGACCGAGGCGACGGCGGAGGTCGACGACCGGGGACCGGCCGCCCGCGGTCGACGCGCCGGGATCCCGTCCCCTGGAAGTCTTTAAAAAGATGTTAGATAGCCATTTGTCTGAAATGGTATAAGGTTCCTGCCCACGCAGGGGGTTGGACTAGAAGACCTACAAGGTCCCTTCCAACTCTGCTATTGTATTGTATTGTATTGTATTGTAATCCGCCTCCGCGCCGAGGACCGCGGCCGCCGCGGCGGGACGACCCCCCGGCGCCGGTAGACCGGACCTCCCGTCCTTCGCGGACCCCGCCGGGCCCCGGCTCCGGGACCGAGGCGACGGCGGAGGTCGCCGACCGGGGACCGGCCGCCCGCGGTCGCCGCGCCGGGATCCCGTCCCGCCGCGCGGCGCCCGGAGCGTCCCGGCAACGGTAGACCGGTCCCTCCGCACTTCGCGGACGTCCCCGGGGCCCCGCGCGGGGACCGAGGCGACGGCGGAGGTCGACGACCGGGGACCGGCCGCCCGCGGTCGACGCGCCGGGATCCCGTCCCCTGGAAGTCTTTAAAAAGATGTTAGATACCCATTTGTCTGAAATGGTATAAGGGTCCTGCCCACGCAGGGGTTTGGACTAGAAGGCCTACAAGGTCCCTTCCAACTCTGCTATTGTATTGTATTATATTGTATTGTATTGTAATCCGCCTCCGCGCCGAGACGACCCCCCGGGAACGGTAGACCGGACCTCCCGTCCTTCGCGGACCCCGCCGGGCCCCGGCGCCGGCACCGAGGCGACGGCGGAGGTCGCCGACCGGGGACCGGTCCCGCCGCGCGGCGCCCGGATCGTTCCGGCAACGGTAGACCGGACCCTC
>JBDLLF010000079.1:97500-105000 GCA_039707465.1 Rhabdophis nuchalis
TTTCCCGATACTTGTAAAGTAGACCGGGGTGGTTTCTCGATACTTTTATATATTGCATGTATATGCGCACGCGTCTCGGCTAGTAGACCGGGGTGGTTCCTCGATACTTGCACATATTACATATATACACGCGCGCGCCTCGGCTAGTAGACCGGGGTGGTTTCTCGATACTTTTATATATTGCATGTATATGCGCACGCGTCTCGGCTAGTAGACCGCGGTGCTTTCTCGATACTTGTATAACATATGTATACACACATACACGCACGCATCTCCGCCTCTCGCTCGGGTCGGTGTTTCCCACCCACCCCAATCAGCCCGGGAGACCGGGGCCGGCGCGCGACACGGTTTCTTCACCCGCCTCCCGCGGTAGACCGGCGCCCCTTCGGGAGACTTCTATTTATATATTTATAAATTTACTTCACTCGCCGGCCGATGAACGAGGGAGGGAGGGAGGGAGCGGCGTCTGTGGGTCGTGGCCAGGCGGTCGTTCGTGGGGCCTTTTATTTATTTATTTATTTATTTATTTATTTATTTATTTATTTATTTATTTATTTATTTATTTATTTATTTATTTATTTATATTCTGCCCTTCTCCAGAGAGGACCCAGGGCGGCGCACAGGAATTTAAAATACATACAAAAACAAATATAAAATTTTAAAAACTTATTAAATAACCCTCCTGCGCTAAAACCAAATTAAAACCCCCTAAAATTAACTAACTAAAATAGTCACAGCGGAGGTTACACTAGGCCGGCTTGATGAAAAAAGTGTGTCTTCCAAAGGGCGGGGCCCGCCATAGAGAAGGCCCTTCCCCTGGGTGTCGCCAGTCGGAGGTCTTCCCACCCACTTCTCCTCCGTTCTCTTCTTTTCTCTTCTTTTCTTTTTTAAATCGTTTTTTTTATCGATCGTTTGAATCTTTAGAAACAGAAAGAAAAACGCGACGAGAGAAAAACCCGAAACGCGCGCACGCACGCGCACCCCAAACCTACGCAACGATATAATTTAACAATTTTAATTTAATAATAATTTAATAATTTAATTTGTTGACCGCTCCCTCTCCCCAAAGGGACTCGGAGCGGTGCACAGGGCAAATAAAACAATAAATACACATACACATAATAAAAACAAATTAAATATATCCCTGCGCTAAAAATTACCAATTAAAATACTAAAATCCCTATCTAAAATTATTAACAATCCCATAGACGAGAGACTACCCTAGGCCGGCCAAGCAGAACAGATATGTTTTTAATTTTAGAAGGAAGGAGCGGAGGTCCGTAGTTGTTCTAATGTCGGGGGGAAGGTCGTTCCAGAGGGCTGGGCCCGCCACCACAGAGAGAGCCCTTCCCCTGGGCGTCGCCCGCTGACAAAGTCTAGTGGACGGCACCCGGAGAAGTCCCTCTCTGTGGGAGCGAATTGGCCGTGTGGATGTAGATGTAAAGTCACCGTACGGCCTTCCTACCTACTTCTCCGTTCTGCACGGCCTTCCTATTGCTTTTACCTCCTCCTATGGTTATACCGCAGCAGTACTAACGCTTATAATTCTGTCCCGTGCTTTATAGAAATCCGATTCTTCTCTTTTGTCGCTCTTCTCTGCCCTCTTCCCAGAACTGCCTCGGCTTTCTTTCGGCAGCTGCTGCGCACCGCCGGCTCGGTTTTAAACGGTCGTCCGCTAGGATTCCAAGATACCCCTCGCAGTGACTGCGTAGACGGCAACCGTGCCTTTCGTTTTTCTCGCCCTCGATGTAGAACTTTTACTTTTTTTCACCGTTAAACTCCGTCCCGTTAGATGGCGCCCCGACGTTCAGGTTTGTCAAGAAAAAAACAGATCCAGGAAACCCCAGCCCGACCTCAAGACCAGCGAAAGATTCTGGAAAAGATAAGCGAGCGACGAATTGGCGAACGCCTAGAGGTAAACAAAGCAACAGCCAAAAGCCGACGTGCGGTTTGTCGAAAACGGATCGTGCCAGACAAAAGCGACAAAATTAGCGGACCACACGCCGTCGACGTAGCTTCCTTGAACTTCGGCGAGGCATTTGACAAGGTAGACCATAAAGTAGAAGAATGTGGGTTAGACAGCCGGACGGATTGGTGGCCGGCCGGCCGGCCGGCCGGCCGGCCGACCGACCGACCGACCGACCGACCGACCGACCGACCGACCGACCGACCGCACTCAACGTGCAGTCCTCAAAGGAACGGCGCCTACACCGGAGGAAAGTATGCAGGCGGAGTACCCCGAGGCTCTGTTTTAGGCCCCGGCGCTCTTCGTCATCTCGTATCGATGATTTGGACGAGCGAACGAATGGGGAACTAACTCATCAAATGTGCAGACGACACCACGCTGGCAGGAACAGCCAACAACACTCCAGAAGATGCAGTAGGCTTAAGGCGCAGAAGGATCTTGGCAGACCTGAACATCGGGCGCTCTCTGGTAAAATGAAATTCGGCGGCGAACGAAGAGTAAGGTTCTACGTTCCTCCTAGGCACGAAAAACGAAACGCACAGGCGGTACCTCGCTCAGTAGCAGTAAACCGTGAGAGGGATCTCGGTGGACGACCGTTTGTGAACGTGACCCAGCAGCGTGCAGCAGCTGCCCAAAAAAGCCGACGCCGTTCCAGGCTGCGTAAAGAGCGGGATAGAATCGAGATCGCGTGACGTCCTAAGGCCACTTCGTAATGCCTCGGCAAGGCCACGCTTGGAATACTGCATTCGGTTTTGGTCGCCGCGATGTAGAAAAGGTGTGGAGACTCTCCGGAAAGAGCGCAGAGAAGAGCAGCGAAGACGACGAGGGCACCGGAGGCTAAAGACGTACGAGGGCGGTTTCCCGCCCAGGCAGGCGGGGTCGGACCAGAAGACCTCCAAGGCAGGTGCCTTCCAGTGGCTCTGCTATATTGTATTGCATTGCGCACACAGCCCTCGGGAGGCTCAGAATCCAATCAGAAACAGCACCACAAAAATCAGATTAGGAACGCAAGTTGAAATAGGGAAGAAAATGGTAAGTGAGCATCTGTCTGCCCTAGACGAGTTCAAATCACCAGGACCGGATGGATTACTGAAGGAACTGGCAGACGAGATCTCAGAACCACTGAACTATATCTTTCAGAGATCCTGGAGCACCGGGGAACTGCCAGAAGACTGGAAAAGAGCTGAGGTGGTTCCCATCTTCAAAAAAGGGGGAAAGAAATAGATCCAGGAAACTATAGACCCATCAGCCTGACCTCGATACCAGGAAAGATTCTGGAAAAGATAATTAAGCAACAAATAAGTGAACACCTAGAAGCAAACAAAGTAATAGCCAAAAGCCAACATGGGTTTGACAAAAACAGATCACGCCAGACTAATCTAATTGCATTCTTTGACAAAGTGACAAAATCAGTGGAATGCTGTCGATATAATTTACTTGGACTTCAGTAAGGCATTTGATAAAGTAGACCATAACCTACTATTAGATAAAGTAGAAAAATGTGGGTTAGACAGCATCACCACCAAATGGATTCGCAACTGGCTGACCAACCGCACTCAACGTGTAGTCCTCAATGGAACTGCATCTACATGGAAGGAAGTATGCAGTGGAGTCCCCCAAGGCTCTGTTTTAGGCCCAGTACTCTTCAACATCTTCATCAATGATTTGGATGAGTGAGGGGATAAATGGGGAACTCATCAAATTTGCAGACGACACCAAGCTGGCAGGAATAGCCAACACTCCACAAGATAGGCTTAAGATACAGAAGGATCTTGACAAACTTGTCAAGACATTGGGCACTATCTAATAAAATGAAATTCAATTGTGAAAAAAGTAAGGTTCTACATTTAGGCAAGAAAAACAAAATGCACAGGTACAGTATAGGTGGCACCTTGCTCAATAGTAGCAACTGTGAGAGGGATCTTGGAATCCTAGTGGACAACCATTTAAATATGAGCAGCAGCTGCCAAAAAAAGCCGTTCTAGGCTGCATAAACAGAGGGATAGAATCTAGATCACGTGAAGTGTTAATGCCCACTGTATAGTGCCTTGGTAAGGCCACACTTGCAATACTGCATACAGTTTTGGTCGCCACGATGTAGAAAAGACGTGGAGACTCTGGAAAGAAGAGCGCAGAGAAGAGCAACCAAGATGATTAGGGGACTGGAGACTAAAACATACGAAGAACGGTTGCAGGAGCTGGGTATGTCTAGTTTGATGAAGAGAAGGACCAGGGGAGACATGATAGCAGTGGTCCGATATCTCAGAGGGTGCCACTAGACCCGCGCCAGTCCGGCTTCCGACCCGGTCACAGCACCGAGACGGCATTGGTCGCGTTGGTCGATGATCTCTGGAGGGCGCGGGATAGAGGTTATTCCTCTATCCTAGTCCTATATTAGACCTCTCGGCGGCTTTTGATACCATCGACCATGGTATCAACCTATTGCACCGACTGGGGGGGTTGGGGCTGGGAGGCACCGTTCTGCGGTGGTTCTCGTCCTACCTCTCTGGTCGGTCGCAATATGTGTTGACGGGAGGGCAGAGGTCGACCTCGAGGCCTCTCCTATGTGGGGTTCCTCAGGGGTCGGGCCTCTCGCCCCTCCTATTTAACACATATATGAAGCCGCTGGGTGAGATCATCCGTGGTTTTGGGGTGGAGTACCACCTGTACGCTGATGACACTCAGCTGTACATATCCACCCAGGGGAAGAGCCTTCTCTGTGGCGGGCCCAGCCCTCTGGAAATGACCTACCCCCTGAATTACGTACCATCACCGACCTCCGCCTCTTCCGCCAATGTCTAAAGACATATTTGTTCCAACAAGCCGGCCTAGCCTAACCTCCCGTGGGGACTTTTAGGAAGTTTTTTAATTTGGTTTTAGTACAGGATAGGACTGTTGAATATTTAGTTTAAATTATATTTTATCTTTGTATTGGTATGTTTTTAAATTTCCTGTACGCCGCCCTGGGTCCTCTGTGGAGAAGGGCGGGATATAAATTGAAAGAAAGAAAGAAAGAAAGAAAGAAAGAAAGAAAGAAAGAAAGAAAGAAAGAAAGAAGAGGGAGTCAAACTATTCTCCAAGGCACCTGGGGGCAGGACAAGAAGCAATGGGTGGAAACTAATCAAGGAGAGAAGCAACGTAGAACTAAGGAGAAATTTCCTGACGGTTAGAACAATTAACCTCTGGAACCTCCAGAAGCTGTGAATGCCCCAACCCTGGAAGTCTTTAAAAAGATGTTAGATAGCCATTTGTCTGAAATGGTATAAGGTTCCTGCCCACGCAGGGGGTTGGACTAGAAGACCTACAAGGTCCCTTCCAACTCTGCTATTGTATTGTATTGTATTGTATTGTAATCCGCCTCCGCGCCGGTAGACCGGTCCGCCTCCGCCGAGGACCGCGGCCGCCGCGGCGGGACGACACCCGGCGCCGGTCGACCGGACCTCCCGTCCTTCGCGGACCCCGCCGGGCCCCGGCGCCGGGACCGAGGCGACGGCGGAGGTCGCCGACCGGGGACCGGCCGCCCGCGGTCGCCGCGCCGGGATCCCGTCCCGCCGCGCGGCGCCCGGATCGTCCCGGCAACGGTAGACCGGTCCCTCCGCCCTTCGCGGACATCCCCGGGGCCCCTCGCGGGGACCGAGGCGACGGCGGAGGTCGACGACCGGGGACCGGCCGCACGCGGTCGACGCGCCGGGATCACGTCCCCTGGAAGTCTTTAAAAAGATGTTAGATAGCCATTTGTCTGAAATGGTATAAGGTTCCTGCCCACGCAGGGGGTTGGACTAGAAGACCTACAAGGTCCCTTCCAACTCTGCTATTGTATTGTATTGTATTGTATTGTAATCCGCCTCCGCGCCGAGGACCGCGGCCGCCGCGGCGGGACGACCCCCCGGCGCCGGTAGACCGGACCTCCCGTCCTTCGCGGACCCCGCCGGGCCCCGGCTCCGGGACCGAGGCGACGGCGGAGGTCGCCGACCGGGGACCGCGATCCCGTCCCGCCGCGCGGCGCCCGGAGCGTCCCGGCAACGGTAGACCGGTCCCTCCGCACTTCGCGGACGTCCCCGGGGCCCCGCGCGGGGACCGAGGCGACGGCGGAGGTCGACGACCGGGGACCGGCCGCCCGCGGTCGACGCGCCGGGATCCCGTCCCCTGGAAGTCTTTAAAAAGATGTTAGATAGCCATTTGTCTGAAATGGTATAAGGTTCCTGCCCACGCAGGGGGTTGGACTAGAAGACCTACAAGGTCCCTTCCAACTCTGCTATTGTATTGTATTGTATTGTATTGTAATCCGCCTCCGCGCCGAGGACCGCGGCCGCCGCGGCGGGACGACCCCCCGGCGCCGGTAGACCGGACCTCCCGTCCTTCGCGGACCCCGCCGGGCCCCGGCTCCGGGACCGAGGCGACGGCGGAGGTCGCCGACCGGGGACCGGCCGCCCGCGGTCGCTGCGCCGGGATCCCGTCCCGCCGCGCGGCGCCCGGAGCGTCCCGGCAACGGTAGACCGGTCCCTCCGCACTTCGCGGACGTCCCCGGGGCCCCGCGCGGGGACCGAGGCGACGGCGGAGGTCGACGACCGGGGACCGGCCGCCCGCGGTCGACGCGCCGGGATCCCGTCCCC
This sequence comes from Rhabdophis nuchalis, assembly GCA_039707465.1. NCBI lineage: Eukaryota > Metazoa > Chordata > Lepidosauria > Squamata > Natricidae > Rhabdophis > Rhabdophis nuchalis. Next base: position 104,080 of record JBDLLF010000079.1, read on the forward strand.
TGGAAGTCTTTAAAAAGATGTTAGATAGCCATTTGTCTGAAATGGTATAAGGTTCCTGCCCACGCAGGGGGTTGGACTAGAAGACCTACAAGGTCCCTTCCAACTCTGCTATTGTATTGTATTGTATTGTATTGTAATCCGCCTCCGCGCCGAGGACCGCGGCCGCCGCGGCGGGACGACCCCCCGGCGCCGGTAGACCGGACCTCCCGTCCTTCGCGGACCCCGCCGGGCCCCGGCTCCGGGACCGAGGCGACGGCGGAGGTCGCCGACCGGGGACCGGCCGCCCGCGGTCACCGCGCCGGGATCCCGTCCCGCCGCGCGGCGCCCGGAGCGTCCCGGCAACGGTAGACCGGTCCCTCCGCACTTCGCGGACGTCCCCGGGGCCCCGCGCGGGGACCGAGGCGACGGCGGAGGTCGACGACCGGGGACCGGCCGCCCGCGGTCGACGCGCCGGGATCCCGTCCCCTGGAAGTCTTTAAAAAGATGTTAGATACCCATTTGTCTGAAATGGTATAAGGGTCCTGCCCACGCAGGGGTTTGGACTAGAAGGCCTACAAGGTCCCTTCCAACTCTGCTATTGTATTGTATTATATTGTATTGTATTGTAATCCGCCTCCGCGCCGAGACGACCCCCCGGGAACGGTAGACCGGACCTCCCGTCCTTCGCGGACCCCGCCGGGCCCCGGCGCCGGCACCGAGGCGACGGCGGAGGTCGCCGACCGGGGACCGGTCCCGCCGCGCGGCGCCCGGATCGTTCCGGCAACGGTAGACCGGACCCTCCGCCCTTCGCGGACGTCCCCGGGGCCTGGCGCGGGGCCCGTTGTGACGGCGGAGGTCGCCGACCGGGGACCGGCCGCCCGCGGTCGCCGCGCCGGGATCGTCCCGGCAACGGTAGACCGGTCCCTCCGCCCTTCGCGGACG
>JBDLLF010000079.1:120000-125000 GCA_039707465.1 Rhabdophis nuchalis
CGGATCGTGCCAGACAAAAGCGACAAAATTAGCGGACCACACGCCGTCGACGTAGCTTCCTTGAACTTCGGCGAGGCATTTGACAAGGTAGACCATAAAGTAGAAGAATGTGGGTTAGACAGCCGGACGGATTGGTGGCCGGCCGGCCGGCCGGCCGGCCGGCCGACCGACCGACCGACCGACCGACCGACCGACCGACCGACCGACCGCACTCAACGTGCAGTCCTCAAAGGAACGGCGCCTACACCGGAGGAAAGTATGCAGGCGGAGTACCCCGAGGCTCTGTTTTAGGCCCCGGCGCTCTTCGTCATCTCGTATCGATGATTTGGACGAGCGAACGAATGGGGAACTAACTCATCAAATGTGCAGACGACACCACGCCGGCAGGAACAGCCAACAACACTCCAGAAGATGCAGTAGGCTTAAGGCGCAGAAGGATCTTGGCAGACCTGAACATCGGGCGCTCTCTGGTAAAATGAAATTCGGCGGCGAACGAAGAGTAAGGTTCTACGTTCCTCCTAGGCACGAAAAACGAAACGCACAGGCGGTACCTCGCTCAGTAGCAGTAAACCGTGAGAGGGATCTCGGTGGACGACCGTTTGTGAACGTGACCCAGCAGCGTGCAGCAGCTGCCCAAAAAAGCCGACGCCGTTCCAGGCTGCGTAAAGAGCGGGATAGAATCGAGATCGCGTGACGTCCTAAGGCCACTTCGTAATGCCTCGGCAAGGCCACGCTTGGAATACTGCATTCGGTTTTGGTCGCCGCGATGTAGAAAAGGTGTGGAGACTCTCCGGAAAGAGCGCAGAGAAGAGCAGCGAAGACGACGAGGGCACCGGAGGCTAAAGACGTACGAGGGCGGTTTCCCGCCCAGGCAGGCGGGGTCGGACCAGAAGACCTCCAAGGCAGGTGCCTTCCAGTGGCTCTGCTATATTGTATTGCATTGCGCACACAGCCCTCGGGAGGCTCAGAATCCAATCAGAAACAGCACCACAAAAATCAGATTAGGAACGCAAGTTGAAATAGGGAAGAAAATGGTAAGTGAGCATCTGTCTGCCCTAGACGAGTTCAAATCACCAGGACCGGATGGATTACTGAAGGAACTGGCAGACGAGATCTCAGAACCACTGAACTATATCTTTCAGAGATCCTGGAGCACCGGGGAACTGCCAGAAGACTGGAAAAGAGCTGAGGTGGTTCCCATCTTCAAAAAAGGGGGAAAGAAATAGATCCAGGAAACTATAGACCCATCAGCCTGACCTCGATACCAGGAAAGATTCTGGAAAAGATAATTAAGCAACAAATAAGTGAACACCTAGAAGCAAACAAAGTAATAGCCAAAAGCCAACATGGGTTTGACAAAAACAGATCACGCCAGACTAATCTAATTGCATTCTTTGACAAAGTGACAAAATCAGTGGAATGCTGTCGATATAATTTACTTGGACTTCAGTAAGGCATTTGATAAAGTAGACCATAACCTACTATTAGATAAAGTAGAAAAATGTGGGTTAGACAGCATCACCACCAAATGGATTCGCAACTGGCTGACCAACCGCACTCAACGTGTAGTCCTCAATGGAACTGCATCTACATGGAAGGAAGTATGCAGTGGAGTCCCCCAAGGCTCTGTTTTAGGCCCAGTACTCTTCAACATCTTCATCAATGATTTGGATGAGTGAGGGGATAAATGGGGAACTCATCAAATTTGCAGACGACACCAAGCTGGCAGGAATAGCCAACACTCCACAAGATAGGCTTAAGATACAGAAGGATCTTGACAAACTTGTCAAGACATTGGGCACTATCTAATAAAATGAAATTCAATTGTGAAAAAAGTAAGGTTCTACATTTAGGCAAGAAAAACAAAATGCACAGGTACAGTATAGGTGGCACCTTGCTCAATAGTAGCAACTGTGAGAGGGATCTTGGAATCCTAGTGGACAACCATTTAAATATGAGCAGCAGCTGCCAAAAAAAGCCGTTCTAGGCTGCATAAACAGAGGGATAGAATCTAGATCACGTGAAGTGTTAATGCCCACTGTATAGTGCCTTGGTAAGGCCACACTTGCAATACTGCATACAGTTTTGGTCGCCACGATGTAGAAAAGACGTGGAGACTCTGGAAAGAAGAGCGCAGAGAAGAGCAACCAAGATGATTAGGGGACTGGAGACTAAAACATACGAAGAACGGTTGCAGGAGCTGGGTATGTCTAGTTTGATGAAGAGAAGGACCAGGGGAGACATGATAGCAGTGGTCCGATATCTCAGAGGGTGCCACTAGACCCGCGCCAGTCCGGCTTCCGACCCGGTCACAGCACCGAGACGGCATTGGTCGCGTTGGTCGATGATCTCTGGAGGGCGCGGGATAGAGGTTATTCCTCTATCCTAGTCCTATATTAGACCTCTCGGCGGCTTTTGATACCATCGACCATGGTATCAACCTATTGCACCGACTGGGGGGGTTGGGGCTGGGAGGCACCGTTCTGCGGTGGTTCTCGTCCTACCTCTCTGGTCGGTCGCAATATGTGTTGACGGGAGGGCAGAGGTCGACCTCGAGGCCTCTCCTATGTGGGGTTCCTCAGGGGTCGGGCCTCTCGCCCCTCCTATTTAACACATATATGAAGCCGCTGGGTGAGATCATCCGTGGTTTTGGGGTGGAGTACCACCTGTACGCTGATGACACTCAGCTGTACATATCCACCCAGGGGAAGAGCCTTCTCTGTGGCGGGCCCAGCCCTCTGGAAATGACCTACCCCCTGAATTACGTACCATCACCGACCTCCGCCTCTTCCGCCAATGTCTAAAGACATATTTGTTCCAACAAGCCGGCCTAGCCTAACCTCCCGTGGGGACTTTTAGGAAGTTTTTTAATTTGGTTTTAGTACAGGATAGGACTGTTGAATATTTAGTTTAAATTATATTTTATCTTTGTATTGGTATGTTTTTAAATTTCCTGTACGCCGCCCTGGGTCCTCTGTGGAGAAGGGCGGGATATAAATTGAAAGAAAGAAAGAAAGAAAGAAAGAAAGAAAGAAAGAAAGAAAGAAAGAAAGAAGAGGGAGTCAAACTATTCTCCAAGGCACCTGGGGGCAGGACAAGAAGCAATGGGTGGAAACTAATCAAGGAGAGAAGCAACGTAGAACTAAGGAGAAATTTCCTGACGGTTAGAACAATTAACCTCTGGAACCTCCAGAAGCTGTGAATGCCCCAACCCTGGAAGTCTTTAAAAAGATGTTAGATAGCCATTTGTCTGAAATGGTATAAGGTTCCTGCCCACGCAGGGGGTTGGACTAGAAGACCTACAAGGTCCCTTCCAACTCTGCTATTGTATTGTATTGTATTGTATTGTAATCCGCCTCCGCGCCGGTAGACCGGTCCGCCTCCGCCGAGGACCGCGGCCGCCGCGGCGGGACGACACCCGGCGCCGGTCGACCGGACCTCCCGTCCTTCGCGGACCCCGCCGGGCCCCGGCGCCGGGACCGAGGCGACGGCGGAGGTCGCCGACCGGGGACCGGCCGCCCGCGGTCGCCGCGCCGGGATCCCGTCCCGCCGCGCGGCGCCCGGATCGTCCCGGCAACGGTAGACCGGTCCCTCCGCCCTTCGCGGACATCCCCGGGGCCCCTCGCGGGGACCGAGGCGACGGCGGAGGTCGACGACCGGGGACCGGCCGCACGCGGTCGACGCGCCGGGATCACGTCCCCTGGAAGTCTTTAAAAAGATGTTAGATAGCCATTTGTCTGAAATGGTATAAGGTTCCTGCCCACGCAGGGGGTTGGACTAGAAGACCTACAAGGTCCCTTCCAACTCTGCTATTGTATTGTATTGTATTGTATTGTAATCCGCCTCCGCGCCGAGGACCGCGGCCGCCGCGGCGGGACGACCCCCCGGCGCCGGTAGACCGGACCTCCCGTCCTTCGCGGACCCCGCCGGGCCCCGGCTCCGGGACCGAGGCGACGGCGGAGGTCGCCGACCGGGGACCGCGATCCCGTCCCGCCGCGCGGCGCCCGGAGCGTCCCGGCAACGGTAGACCGGTCCCTCCGCACTTCGCGGACGTCCCCGGGGCCCCGCGCGGGGACCGAGGCGACGGCGGAGGTCGACGACCGGGGACCGGCCGCCCGCGGTCGACGCGCCGGGATCCCGTCCCCTGGAAGTCTTTAAAAAGATGTTAGATAGCCATTTGTCTGAAATGGTATAAGGTTCCTGCCCACGCAGGGGGTTGGACTAGAAGACCTACAAGGTCCCTTCCAACTCTGCTATTGTATTGTATTGTATTGTATTGTAATCCGCCTCCGCGCCGAGGACCGCGGCCGCCGTGGCGGGACGACCCCCCGGCGCCGGTAGACCGGACCTCCCGTCCTTCGCGGACCCCGCCGGGCCCCGGCTCCGGGACCGAGGCGACGGCGGAGGTCGCCGACCGGGGACCGGCCGCCCGCGGTCGCTGCGCCGGGATCCCGTCCCGCCGCGCGGCGCCCGGAGCGTCCCGGCAACGGTAGACCGGTCCCTCCGCACTTCGCGGACGTCCCCGGGGCCCCGCGCGGGGACCGAGGCGACGGCGGAGGTCGACGACCGGGGACCGGCCGCCCGCGGTCGACGCGCCGGGATCCCGTCCCCTGGAAGTCTTTAAAAAGATGTTAGATAGCCATTTGTCTGAAATGGTATAAGGTTCCTGCCCACGCAGGGGGTTGGACTAGAAGACCTACAAGGTCCCTTCCAACTCTGCTATTGTATTGTATTGTATTGTATTGTAATCCGCCTCCGCGCCGAGGACCGCGGCCGCCGCGGCGGGACGACCCCCCGGCGCCGGTAGACCGGACCTCCCGTCCTTCGCGGACCCCGCCGGGCCCCGGCTCCGGGACCGAGGCGACGGCGGAGGTCGCCGACCGGGGACCGGCCGCCCGCGGTCGCCGCGCCGGGATCCCGTCCCGCCGCGCGGCGCCCGGAGCGTCCCGGCAACGGTAGACCGGTCCCTCCGCACTTCGCGGACGTCCCCGGGGCCCCGC
>JBDLLF010000079.1:137500-142500 GCA_039707465.1 Rhabdophis nuchalis
CCGACCGCACTCAACGTGCAGTCCTCAAAGGAACGGCGCCTACACCGGAGGAAAGTATGCAGGCGGAGTACCCCGAGGCTCTGTTTTAGGCCCCGGCGCTCTTCGTCATCTCGTATCGATGATTTGGACGAGCGAACGAATGGGGAACTAACTCATCAAATGTGCAGACGACACCACGCCGGCAGGAACAGCCAACAACACTCCAGAAGATGCAGTAGGCTTAAGGCGCAGAAGGATCTTGGCAGACCTGAACATCGGGCGCTCTCTGGTAAAATGAAATTCGGCGGCGAACGAAGAGTAAGGTTCTACGTTCCTCCTAGGCACGAAAAACGAAACGCACAGGCGGTACCTCGCTCAGTAGCAGTAAACCGTGAGAGGGATCTCGGTGGACGACCGTTTGTGAACGTGACCCAGCAGCGTGCAGCAGCTGCCCAAAAAAGCCGACGCCGTTCCAGGCTGCGTAAAGAGCGGGATAGAATCGAGATCGCGTGACGTCCTAAGGCCACTTCGTAATGCCTCGGCAAGGCCACGCTTGGAATACTGCATTCGGTTTTGGTCGCCGCGATGTAGAAAAGGTGTGGAGACTCTCCGGAAAGAGCGCAGAGAAGAGCAGCGAAGACGACGAGGGCACCGGAGGCTAAAGACGTACGAGGGCGGTTTCCCGCCCAGGCAGGCGGGGTCGGACCAGAAGACCTCCAAGGCAGGTGCCTTCCAGTGGCTCTGCTATATTGTATTGCATTGCGCACACAGCCCTCGGGAGGCTCAGAATCCAATCAGAAACAGCACCACAAAAATCAGATTAGGAACGCAAGTTGAAATAGGGAAGAAAATGGTAAGTGAGCATCTGTCTGCCCTAGACGAGTTCAAATCACCAGGACCGGATGGATTACTGAAGGAACTGGCAGACGAGATCTCAGAACCACTGAACTATATCTTTCAGAGATCCTGGAGCACCGGGGAACTGCCAGAAGACTGGAAAAGAGCTGAGGTGGTTCCCATCTTCAAAAAAGGGGGAAAGAAATAGATCCAGGAAACTATAGACCCATCAGCCTGACCTCGATACCAGGAAAGATTCTGGAAAAGATAATTAAGCAACAAATAAGTGAACACCTAGAAGCAAACAAAGTAATAGCCAAAAGCCAACATGGGTTTGACAAAAACAGATCACGCCAGACTAATCTAATTGCATTCTTTGACAAAGTGACAAAATCAGTGGAATGCTGTCGATATAATTTACTTGGACTTCAGTAAGGCATTTGATAAAGTAGACCATAACCTACTATTAGATAAAGTAGAAAAATGTGGGTTAGACAGCATCACCACCAAATGGATTCGCAACTGGCTGACCAACCGCACTCAACGTGTAGTCCTCAATGGAACTGCATCTACATGGAAGGAAGTATGCAGTGGAGTCCCCCAAGGCTCTGTTTTAGGCCCAGTACTCTTCAACATCTTCATCAATGATTTGGATGAGTGAGGGGATAAATGGGGAACTCATCAAATTTGCAGACGACACCAAGCTGGCAGGAATAGCCAACACTCCACAAGATAGGCTTAAGATACAGAAGGATCTTGACAAACTTGTCAAGACATTGGGCACTATCTAATAAAATGAAATTCAATTGTGAAAAAAGTAAGGTTCTACATTTAGGCAAGAAAAACAAAATGCACAGGTACAGTATAGGTGGCACCTTGCTCAATAGTAGCAACTGTGAGAGGGATCTTGGAATCCTAGTGGACAACCATTTAAATATGAGCAGCAGCTGCCAAAAAAAGCCGTTCTAGGCTGCATAAACAGAGGGATAGAATCTAGATCACGTGAAGTGTTAATGCCCACTGTATAGTGCCTTGGTAAGGCCACACTTGCAATACTGCATACAGTTTTGGTCGCCACGATGTAGAAAAGACGTGGAGACTCTGGAAAGAAGAGCGCAGAGAAGAGCAACCAAGATGATTAGGGGACTGGAGACTAAAACATACGAAGAACGGTTGCAGGAGCTGGGTATGTCTAGTTTGATGAAGAGAAGGACCAGGGGAGACATGATAGCAGTGGTCCGATATCTCAGAGGGTGCCACTAGACCCGCGCCAGTCCGGCTTCCGACCCGGTCACAGCACCGAGACGGCATTGGTCGCGTTGGTCGATGATCTCTGGAGGGCGCGGGATAGAGGTTATTCCTCTATCCTAGTCCTATATTAGACCTCTCGGCGGCTTTTGATACCATCGACCATGGTATCAACCTATTGCACCGACTGGGGGGGTTGGGGCTGGGAGGCACCGTTCTGCGGTGGTTCTCGTCCTACCTCTCTGGTCGGTCGCAATATGTGTTGACGGGAGGGCAGAGGTCGACCTCGAGGCCTCTCCTATGTGGGGTTCCTCAGGGGTCGGGCCTCTCGCCCCTCCTATTTAACACATATATGAAGCCGCTGGGTGAGATCATCCGTGGTTTTGGGGTGGAGTACCACCTGTACGCTGATGACACTCAGCTGTACATATCCACCCAGGGGAAGAGCCTTCTCTGTGGCGGGCCCAGCCCTCTGGAAATGACCTACCCCCTGAATTACGTACCATCACCGACCTCCGCCTCTTCCGCCAATGTCTAAAGACATATTTGTTCCAACAAGCCGGCCTAGCCTAACCTCCCGTGGGGACTTTTAGGAAGTTTTTTAATTTGGTTTTAGTACAGGATAGGACTGTTGAATATTTAGTTTAAATTATATTTTATCTTTGTATTGGTATGTTTTTAAATTTCCTGTACGCCGCCCTGGGTCCTCTGTGGAGAAGGGCGGGATATAAATTGAAAGAAAGAAAGAAAGAAAGAAAGAAAGAAAGAAAGAAAGAAAGAAAGAAAGAAGAGGGAGTCAAACTATTCTCCAAGGCACCTGGGGGCAGGACAAGAAGCAATGGGTGGAAACTAATCAAGGAGAGAAGCAACGTAGAACTAAGGAGAAATTTCCTGACGGTTAGAACAATTAACCTCTGGAACCTCCAGAAGCTGTGAATGCCCCAACCCTGGAAGTCTTTAAAAAGATGTTAGATAGCCATTTGTCTGAAATGGTATAAGGTTCCTGCCCACGCAGGGGGTTGGACTAGAAGACCTACAAGGTCCCTTCCAACTCTGCTATTGTATTGTATTGTATTGTATTGTAATCCGCCTCCGCGCCGGTAGACCGGTCCGCCTCCGCCGAGGACCGCGGCCGCCGCGGCGGGACGACACCCGGCGCCGGTCGACCGGACCTCCCGTCCTTCGCGGACCCCGCCGGGCCCCGGCGCCGGGACCGAGGCGACGGCGGAGGTCGCCGACCGGGGACCGGCCGCCCGCGGTCGCCGCGCCGGGATCCCGTCCCGCCGCGCGGCGCCCGGATCGTCCCGGCAACGGTAGACCGGTCCCTCCGCCCTTCGCGGACATCCCCGGGGCCCCTCGCGGGGACCGAGGCGACGGCGGAGGTCGACGACCGGGGACCGGCCGCACGCGGTCGACGCGCCGGGATCACGTCCCCTGGAAGTCTTTAAAAAGATGTTAGATAGCCATTTGTCTGAAATGGTATAAGGTTCCTGCCCACGCAGGGGGTTGGACTAGAAGACCTACAAGGTCCCTTCCAACTCTGCTATTGTATTGTATTGTATTGTATTGTAATCCGCCTCCGCGCCGAGGACCGCGGCCGCCGCGGCGGGACGACCCCCCGGCGCCGGTAGACCGGACCTCCCGTCCTTCGCGGACCCCGCCGGGCCCCGGCTCCGGGACCGAGGCGACGGCGGAGGTCGCCGACCGGGGACCGCGATCCCGTCCCGCCGCGCGGCGCCCGGAGCGTCCCGGCAACGGTAGACCGGTCCCTCCGCACTTCGCGGACGTCCCCGGGGCCCCGCGCGGGGACCGAGGCGACGGCGGAGGTCGACGACCGGGGACCGGCCGCCCGCGGTCGACGCGCCGGGATCCCGTCCCCTGGAAGTCTTTAAAAAGATGTTAGATAGCCATTTGTCTGAAATGGTATAAGGTTCCTGCCCACGCAGGGGGTTGGACTAGAAGACCTACAAGGTCCCTTCCAACTCTGCTATTGTATTGTATTGTATTGTATTGTAATCCGCCTCCGCGCCGAGGACCGCGGCCGCCGCGGCGGGACGACCCCCCGGCGCCGGTAGACCGGACCTCCCGTCCTTCGCGGACCCCGCCGGGCCCCGGCTCCGGGACCGAGGCGACGGCGGAGGTCGCCGACCGGGGACCGGCCGCCCGCGGTCGCTGCGCCGGGATCCCGTCCCGCCGCGCGGCGCCCGGAGCGTCCCGGCAACGGTAGACCGGTCCCTCCGCACTTCGCGGACGTCCCCGGGGCCCCGCGCGGGGACCGAGGCGACGGCGGAGGTCGACGACCGGGGACCGGCCGCCCGCGGTCGACGCGCCGGGATCCCGTCCCCTGGAAGTCTTTAAAAAGATGTTAGATAGCCATTTGTCTGAAATGGTATAAGGTTCCTGCCCACGCAGGGGGTTGGACTAGAAGACCTACAAGGTCCCTTCCAACTCTGCTATTGTATTGTATTGTATTGTATTGTAATCCGCCTCCGCGCCGAGGACCGCGGCCGCCGCGGCGGGACGACCCCCCGGCGCCGGTAGACCGGACCTCCCGTCCTTCGCGGACCCCGCCGGGCCCCGGCTCCGGGACCGAGGCGACGGCGGAGGTCGCCGACCGGGGACCGGCCGCCCGCGGTCGCCGCGCCGGGATCCCGTCCCGCCGCGCGGCGCCCGGAGCGTCCCGGCAACGGTAGACCGGTCCCTCCGCACTTCGCGGACGTCCCCGGGGCCCCGCGCGGGGACCGAGGCGACGGCGGAGGTCGACGACCGGGGACCGGCCGCCCGCGGTCGACGCGCCGGGATCCCGTCCCCTGGAAGTCTTTAAAAAGATGTTAGATACCCATTTGTCTGAAATGGTATAAGGGTCCTGCCCACGCAGGGGTTTGGACTAGAAGGCCTACAAGGTCCCTTCCAACTCTGCTATTGTATTGTATTAT
>JBDLLF010000026.1:70000-77500 GCA_039707465.1 Rhabdophis nuchalis
GACAGACAGACAGACAGACAGACAGACAGACAGACAGACAGACAGACAGACAGACAGATAGATAGATAGATAGATAGATATGCTGGAAGGCAGGCAGGCAGACAAGCAGGCAGGCCGGCTGGCTGGCTGGCTGGCTGTATGGCTAGATAGATAGATAGATAGATAGATAGATAGATAGATAGATAGATAGATAGATAGATAGATAGATAGATAGATAGATAGATAGATAGATAGATAGATAGATAGATAGATAGATAGATAGATAGATAGATAGATAGATAGATAGATAGATAGATAGATAGATAGATAGATAGATAGATAGATAGATAGATAGATAGATAGATAGATATGCAGGAAGGCAGGCAGGCAGACAAGCAGGCAGGCAGGCTGGCTGGCTGGCTGGCTGGCTGGCTGGCCGGCTGGCCGGCTGTATGGCTAGATAGATAGATAGATAGATAGATAGATAGATAGATAGATAGATAGATAGATAGATAGATAGATAGATAGATAGATAGATAGATAGATAGATAGATAGATAGATAGATAGATAGATAGATAGATAGATAGATAGATAGATAGATAGATAGATAGATAGATAGATAGATAGATAGATAGATAGATAGATAGATAGATAGATAGATAGATAGATAGATAGATAGATAGATAGATAGATAGATAGATAGATAGATAGATAGATAGATAGATAGATAGATAGATAGATAGATAGATAGATAGATAGATAGATAGATAGATAGATAGATAGATAGATATGCTGGAAGGCAGGCAGGCAGACAAGCAGGCAGGCCGGCTGGCTGGCTGGCTGGCTGGCTGTATGGCTAGATAGATAGATAGATAGATAGATAGATAGATAGATAGATAGATAGATAGATAGATAGATAGATAGATAGATAGATAGATAGATAGATAGATAGATAGATAGATAGATAGATAGATAGATAGATAGATAGATAGATAGATAGATAGATAGATAGATAGATATGCAGGAAGGCAGGCAGGCAGACAAGCAGGCAGGCAGGCTGGCTGGCTGGCTGGCTGGCTGGCTGGCTGGCTGGCTGGCTGGCTGGCCGGCCGGCTGGCTGGCTGGCTGGCTGGCTGGCTGGCTGGCAGGCTTGCGGGCTGTATGGCTAGATAGATAGATAGATAGATAGATAGATAGATAGATTGATAGATAGATAGATAGATAGATAGATAGATAGATAGATAGATAGATAGATAGATAGATAGATAGATAGATAGATAGATAGATAGATAGATAGATAGATAGATAGATAGATAGATAGATAGATAGATAGATAGATATGCAGGAAGGCAGGCAGGCAGACAAGCAGGCAGGCAGGCTGGCTGGCTGGCTGGCTGGCTGGCTGGCCGGCTGGCCGGCTGTATGGCTAGATAGATAGATAGATAGATAGATAGATAGATAGATAGATAGATAGATAGATAGATAGATAGATAGATAGATAGATAGATAGATAGATAGATAGATAGATAGATAGATAGATAGATAGATAGATAGATAGATATGCTGGAAGGCAGGCAGGCAGACAAGCAGGCAGGCCGGCTGGCTGGCTGGCTGGCTGGCTGTATGGCTAGATAGATAGATAGATAGATAGATAGATAGATAGATAGATAGATAGATAGATAGATAGATAGATAGATAGATAGATAGATAGATAGATAGATAGATAGATAGATAGATAGTTAGATAGATAGATAGATAGATATGCAGGAAGGCAGGCAGGCAGACAAGCAGGCAGGCAGGCTGGCTGGCTGGCTGGCTGGCTGGCTGGCTGGCTGGCTGGCTGGCTGGCTGGCTGGCTGGCAGGCTTGCGGGCTGTATGGCTAGATAGATAGATAGATAGATAGATAGATAGATAGATAGATTGATAGATAGATAGATAGATAGATAGATAGATAGATAGATAGATAGATAGATAGATAGATAGATAGATAGATAGATAGATAGATAGATAGATAGATAGATAGATATGCAGGAAGGCAGGCAGGCAGACAAGCAGGCAGGCTGGCTGGCTGGCTGGCTGGCTGGCTGGCTGGCTGGCAGGCTGGCTGGCCGGCCGGCTGGCTGGCTGGCTGGCTGGCTGGCTGGCTGGCAGGCTTGCGGGCTGTATGGCTAGATAGATAGATAGATAGATAGATAGATAGATAGATAGATAGATAGATAGATAGATAGATAGATTGATAGATAGATAGATAGATAGATAGATAGATAGATAGATAGATAGATAGATAGATAGATAGATAGATAGATAGATAGATAGATAGAGAGACAGACAGACAGACAGACAGACAGACAGACAGACAGACAGACAGACAGACAGATAGATAGATAGATAGATAGATATGCTGGAAGGCAGGCAGGCAGACAAGCAGGCAGGCCGGCTGGCTGGCTGGCTGGCTGGCTGTATGGCTAGATAGATAGATAGATAGATAGATAGATAGATAGATAGATAGATAGATAGATAGATAGATAGATAGATAGATAGATAGATAGATAGATAGATAGATAGATAGATAGATAGATAGATAGATAGATAGATAGATAGATAGATATGCAGGAAGGCAGGCAGGCAGACAAGCAGGCAGGCAGGCTGGCTGGCTGGCTGGCTGGCTGGCTGGCTGGCTGGCTGGCTGGCTGGCTGGCCGGCCGGCCGGCCGGCTGGCTGGCTGGCTGGCTGGCTGGCTGGCAGGCTTGCGGGCTGTATGGCTAGATAGATAGATAGATAGATAGATAGATAGATAGATTGATAGATAGATAGATAGATAGATAGATAGATAGATAGATAGATAGATAGATAGATAGATAGATAGATAGATAGATAGATAGATAGATAGATAGATAGATATGCAGGAAGGCAGGCAGGCAGACAAGCAGGCAGGCTGGCTGGCTGGCTGGCTGGCTGGCTGGCTGGCTGGCTGGCTGGCTGGCCGGCCGGCTGGCTGGCTGGCTGGCTGGCTGGCTGGCTGGCAGGCTTGCGGGCTGTATGGCTAGATAGATAGATAGATAGATAGATAGATAGATAGATAGATAGATAGATAGATTGATAGATAGATAGATAGATAGATAGATAGATAGATAGATAGATAGATAGATAGATAGATAGATAGATAGATAGATAGATAGATAGATAGATAGATAGATAGATAGATAGATAGATAGATAGATAGATAGATAGATAGATAGATAGATAGATAGATAGATAGATAGATATGCAGGAAGGCAGGCAGGCAGACAAGCAGGCAGGCAGGCTGGCTGGCTGGCTGGCTGGCTGGCTGGCTGGCTGGCTGGCTGGCTGGCTGGCTGGCAGGCTTGCGGGCTGTATGGCTAGATAGATAGATAGATAGATAGATAGATAGATAGATTGATAGATAGATAGATAGATAGATAGATAGATAGATAGATAGATAGATAGATAGATAGATAGATAGATATGCAGGAAGGCAGGCAGGCAGACAAGCAGGCAGGCTGGCTGGCTGGCTGGCTGGCTGGCTGGCTGGCAGGCTTGCGGGCTGTATGGCTAGATAGATAGATAGATAGATAGATAGATAGATAGATAGATAGATAGATAGATAGATTGATAGATAGATAGATAGATAGATAGATAGATAGATAGATAGATAGATAGATAGATAGATAGATAGATAGATAGATAGATAGATAGAGAGACAGACAGACAGACAGACAGACAGACAGACAGACAGACAGACAGACAGACAGATAGATAGATAGATAGATAGATATGCTGGAAGGCAGGCAGGCAGACAAGCAGGCAGGCCGGCTGGCTGGCTGGCTGGCTGGCTGTATGGCTAGATAGATAGATAGATAGATAGATAGATAGATAGATAGATAGATAGATAGATAGATAGATAGATAGATAGATAGATAGATAGATAGATAGATAGATAGATAGATAGATAGATAGATAGATAGATAGATAGATAGATAGATAGATAGATAGATAGATAGATAGATAGATAGATAGATAGATAGATAGATAGATAGATAGATAGATCGATGATAGATAGATAGATAGATAGATAGATAGATAGATAGATAGATAGATAGATAGATAGATAGATAGATAGATAGATATGCAGGAAGTCAGGCAGGCAGACAAGCAGGCAGGCTGGCTGGCTGGCTGGCTGGCTGTCTGGCCGGCTGGCGGGCTGTATGGCTAGATAGATAGATAGATAGATAGATAGATAGATAGATAGATAGATAGACAGACAGACAGACAGACAGACAGACAGACAGACAGACAGACAGACAGACAGACAGACAGACAGACAGACAGACAGACAGACAGACAGACAGACAGATAGATAGATAGATAGATAGATATGCTGGAAGGCAGGCAGGCAGACAAGCAGGCAGGCCGGCTGGCTGGCTGGCTGGCTGTATGGCTAGATAGATAGATAGATAGATAGATAGATAGATAGATAGATAGATAGATAGATAGATAGATAGATAGATAGATAGATAGATAGATAGATAGATAGATAGATAGATAGATAGATAGATAGATAGATAGATAGATAGATAGATAGATAGATAGATAGATAGATAGATAGATAGATAGATAGATAGATAGATAGATAGATAGATAGATAGATAGATAGATAGATAGATATGCAGGAAGGCAGGCAGGCAGACAAGCAGGCAGGCAGGCTGGCTGGCTGGCTGGCTGGCTGGCTGGCCGGCTGGCCGGCTGTATGGCTAGATAGATAGATAGATAGATAGATAGATAGATAGATAGATAGATAGATAGATAGATAGATAGATAGATAGATAGATAGATAGATAGATAGATAGATAGATAGATAGATAGATAGATAGATAGATAGATAGATAGATAGATAGATAGATAGATAGATAGATAGATAGATAGATAGATAGATAGATAGATAGATAGATAGATAGATAGATAGATAGATAGATAGATAGATAGATAGATAGATAGATAGATAGATAGATAGATAGATAGATAGATAGATAGATAGATAGATAGATAGATAGATAGATAGATAGATAGATAGATAGATAGATAGATAGATAGATAGATAGATAGATATGCTGGAAGGCAGGCAGGCAGACAAGCAGGCAGGCCGGCTGGCTGGCTGGCTGGCTGGCTGTATGGCTAGATAGATAGATAGATAGATAGATAGATAGATAGATAGATAGATAGATAGATAGATAGATAGATAGATAGATAGATAGATAGATAGATAGATAGATAGATAGATAGATAGATAGATAGATAGATAGATAGATAGATAGATAGATAGATAGATAGATAGATAGATAGATATGCAGGAAGGCAGGCAGGCAGACAAGCAGGCAGGCAGGCTGGCTGGCTGGCTGGCTGGCTGGCTGGCTGGCTGGCTGGCTGGCTGGCCGGCCGGCTGGCTGGCTGGCTGGCTGGCTGGCTGGCTGGCAGGCTTGCGGGCTGTATGGCTAGATAGATAGATAGATAGATAGATAGATAGATAGATTGATAGATAGATAGATAGATAGATAGATAGATAGATAGATAGATAGATAGATAGATAGATAGATAGATAGATAGATAGATAGATAGATAGATAGATAGATAGATAGATAGATAGATAGATAGATAGATAGATAGATAGATATGCAGGAAGGCAGGCAGGCAGACAAGCAGGCAGGCAGGCTGGCTGGCTGGCTGGCTGGCTGGCTGGCCGGCTGGCCGGCTGTATGGCTAGATAGATAGATAGATAGATAGATAGATAGATAGATAGATAGATAGATAGATAGATAGATAGATAGATAGATAGATAGATAGATAGATAGATAGATAGATAGATAGATAGATAGATAGATAGATAGATAGATATGCTGGAAGGCAGGCAGGCAGACAAGCAGGCAGGCCGGCTGGCTGGCTGGCTGGCTGGCTGTATGGCTAGATAGATAGATAGATAGATAGATAGATAGATAGATAGATAGATAGATAGATAGATAGATAGATAGATAGATAGATAGATAGATAGATAGATAGATAGATAGATAGTTAGATAGATAGATAGATAGATATGCAGGAAGGCAGGCAGGCAGACAAGCAGGCAGGCAGGCTGGCTGGCTGGCTGGCTGGCTGGCTGGCTGGCTGGCTGGCTGGCTGGCTGGCTGGCTGGCAGGCTTGCGGGCTGTATGGCTAGATAGATAGATAGATAGATAGATAGATAGATAGATAGATTGATAGATAGATAGATAGATAGATAGATAGATAGATAGATAGATAGATAGATAGATAGATAGATAGATAGATAGATAGATAGATAGATAGATAGATAGATAGATAGATATGCAGGAAGGCAGGCAGGCAGACAAGCAGGCAGGCTGGCTGGCTGGCTGGCTGGCTGGCTGGCTGGCTGGCAGGCTGGCTGGCCGGCCGGCTGGCTGGCTGGCTGGCTGGCTGGCTGGCTGGCAGGCTTGCGGGCTGTATGGCTAGATAGATAGATAGATAGATAGATAGATAGATAGATAGATAGATAGATAGATAGATAGATAGATTGATAGATAGATAGATAGATAGATAGATAGATAGATAGATAGATAGATAGATAGATAGATAGATAGATAGATAGATAGATAGAGAGACAGACAGACAGACAGACAGACAGACAGACAGACAGACAGACAGACAGACAGATAGATAGATAGATAGATAGATATGCTGGAAGGCAGGCAGGCAGACAAGCAGGCAGGCCGGCTGGCTGGCTGGCTGGCTGGCTGTATGGCTAGATAGATAGATAGATAGATAGATAGATAGATAGATAGATAGATAGATAGATAGATAGATAGATAGATAGATAGATAGATAGATAGATAGATAGATAGATAGATAGATAGATAGATAGATAGATAGATAGATAGATAGATAGATAGATAGATAGATAGATATGCAGGAAGGCAGGCAGGCAGACAAGCAGGCAGGCAGGCTGGCTGGCTGGCTGGCTGGCTGGCTGGCTGGCTGGCTGGCTGGCTGGCTGGCCGGCCGGCCGGCCGGCTGGCTGGCTGGCTGGCTGGCTGGCTGGCAGGCTTGCGGGCTGTATGGCTAGATAGATAGATAGATAGATAGATAGATAGATAGATTGATAGATAGATAGATAGATAGATAGATAGATAGATAGATAGATAGATAGATAGATAGATAGATAGATAGATAGATAGATAGATAGATATGCAGGAAGGCAGGCAGGCAGACAAGCAGGCAGGCTGGCTGGCTGGCTGGCTGGCTGGCTGGCTGGCTGGCTGGCTGGCTGGCCGGCCGGCTGGCTGGCTGGCTGGCTGGCTGGCTGGCTGGCAGGCTTGCGGGCTGTATGGCTAGATAGATAGATAGATAGATAGATAGATAGATAGATAGATAGATAGATAGATTGATAGATAGATAGATAGATAGATAGATAGATAGATAGATAGATAGATAGATAGATAGATAGATAGAT
>JBDLLF010000026.1:82500-85000 GCA_039707465.1 Rhabdophis nuchalis
TAGATAGATAGATAGATAGATAGATAGATAGATAGATAGATAGATAGATAGATAGATAGATAGATAGATAGATAGATAGATCGATCGATCGATCGATCGATCGATCGATCGATCGATCGATCGATCGATCGATCGATAGATAGATAGATAGATAGATAGATAGATAGATAGATAGATAGATAGATAGATAGATAGATAGATAGATAGATAGATAGATAGATAGATAGATAGATAGATAGATAGATAGATAGATAGATAGATAGATATGATGGAAGGCAGGCAGGCAGACAAGCAGGCAGGCCGGCTGGCTGGCTGGCTGGCTGGCTGTATGGCTAGATAGATAGATAGATAGATAGATAGATAGATAGATAGATAGATAGATAGATAGATAGATAGATAGATAGATAGATAGATAGATAGATAGATAGATAGATAGATAGATAGATAGATAGATAGATAGATAGATAGATAGATAGATAGATAGATAGATAGATAGATAGATAGATAGATAGATAGATAGATAGATAGATAGATAGATATGCAGGAAGGCAGGCAGGCAGACAAGCAGGCAGGCCGGCTGGCTGGCTGGCTGGCTGGCTGTATGGCTAGATAGATAGATAGATAGATAGATAGATAGATAGATAGATAGATAGATAGATAGATAGATAGATAGATAGATAGATAGATAGATAGATAGATAGATAGATAGATAGATAGATAGATAGATAGATAGATAGATAGATAGATAGATAGATAGATAGATATGCAGGAAGGCAGGCAGGCAGACAAGCAGGCAGGCTGGCTGGCTGGCTGGCTGGCCGGCCGGCTGGCGGGCTGTATGGCTAGATAGATAGATAGATAGATAGATAGATAGATAGATAGATAGATAGATAGATAGATAGATAGATAGATAGATAGATAGATAGATAGATAGATAGATAGATAGATAGATATGCAGGAAGGCAGGCAGGCAGACAAGGGCAGGCTTGCGCGCTGTATGGCTAGATAGATAGATAGATAGATAGATAGATAGATAGATAGATAGATCGATCGATCGATCGATCGATGATAGATAGATAGATAGATAGATAGATAGATAGATAGATAGATAGATAGATAGATAGATAGATAGATAGATAGATAGTTAGATATGCTGGAAGTCAGGCAGGCAGACAAGCAGGCAGGCTGGCTGGCTGGCTGGCTGGCTGGCTGGCTGGCCGGCTGGCCGGCTGGCGGGCTGTATGGCTAGATAGATAGATAGATAGATAGATAGATAGATAGATAGATAGATAGATAGACAGACAGACAGACAGACAGACAGACAGACAGACAGACAGACAGACAGACAGACAGACAGACAGACAGACAGACAGACAGACAGACAGACAGACAGACAGATAGATAGATAGATAGATAGATATGCTGGAAGGCAGGCAGGCAGACAAGCAGGGAGGCCGGCTGGCTGGCTGGCTGGCTGGCTGTATGGCTAGATAGATAGATAGATAGATAGATAGATAGATAGATAGATAGATAGATAGATAGATAGATAGATAGATAGATAGATAGATAGATAGATAGATAGATAGATAGATAGATAGATAGATAGATAGATAGATAGATAGATAGATAGATAGATAGATAGATAGATAGATAGATAGATAGATAGATAGATAGATAGATAGATAGATAGATAGATAGATAGATAGATAGATAGATAGATAGATAGATAGATAGATAGATAGATAGATAGATAGATAGATAGATATGATGGAAGGCAGGCAGGCAGACAAGCAGGCAGGCCGGCTGGCTGGCTGGCTGGCTGGCTGTATGGCTAGATAGATAGATAGATAGATAGATAGATAGATAGATAGATAGATAGATAGATAGATAGATAGATAGATAGATAGATAGATAGATAGATAGATAGATAGATAGATAGATAGATAGATAGATAGATAGATAGATAGATAGATAGATAGATAGATAGATAGATAGATATGCAGGAAGGCAGGCAGGCAGACAAGCAGGCAGGCTGGCTGGCTGGCTGGCTGGCTGGCTGGCTGGCCGGCTGGCCGGCTGGCGGGCTGTATGGCTAGATAGATAGATAGATAGATAGATAGATAGATAGACAGACAGACAGACAGACAGACAGACAGACAGACAGACAGACAGACAGACAGACAGACAGACAGACAGACAGACAGACAGACAGACAGACAGACAGACAGACAGACAGACAGATAGATAGATAGATAGATAGATATGCTGGAAGGCAGGCAGGCAGACAAGCAGGGAGGCCGGCTGGCTGGCTGGCTGGCTGTATGGCTAGATAGATAGATAGATAGATAGATAGATAGATAGATAGATAGATAGATAGATAGATAGATAGATAGATAGATAGATAGATAGATAGATAGATAGATAGATAGATAGATAGATAGATAGATAGATATGCAGGAAGGCAGGCAGGCAGACAAGCAGGCAGGCAGGCTGGCTGGCT
>JBDLLF010000026.1:90000-92500 GCA_039707465.1 Rhabdophis nuchalis
CAGGCAGGCCGGCTGGCTGGCTGGCTGGCTGGCTGTATGGCTAGATAGATAGATAGATAGATAGATAGATAGATAGATAGATAGATAGATAGATAGATAGATAGATAGATAGATAGATAGATAGATAGATAGATAGATAGATAGATAGATAGATAGATAGATAGATAGATAGATAGATAGATAGATATGCAGGAAGGCAGGCAGGCAGACAAGCAGGCAGGCCGGCTGGCTGGCTGGCTGGCTGGCTGTATGGCTAGATAGATAGATAGATAGATAGATAGATAGATAGATAGATAGATAGATAGATAGATAGATAGATAGATAGATAGATAGATAGATAGATAGATAGATAGATAGATAGATAGATAGATAGATAGATAGATAGATAGATAGATAGATAGATAGATAGATAGATAGATAGATAGATAGATAGATAGATAGATAGATAGATAGATAGATAGATAGATAGATAGATAGATAGATAGATAGATAGATAGATATGCAGGAAGGCAGGCAGGCAGACAAGCAGGCAGGCTGGCTGGCTGGCTGGCTGGCCGGCCGGCTGGCGGGCTGTATGGCTAGATAGATAGATAGATAGATAGATAGATAGATAGATAGATAGATAGATAGATAGATAGATAGATAGATAGATAGATAGATAGATAGATAGATAGATAGATAGATAGATAGATAGATATGCAGGAAGGCAGGCAGGCAGACAAGGGCAGGCTTGCGCGCTGTATGCTAGATAGATAGATAGATAGATAGATAGATAGATAGATAGATAGATAGATCGATCGATCGATCGATCGATGATAGATAGATAGATAGATAGATAGATAGATAGATAGATAGATAGATAGATAGATAGATAGATAGATATGCTGGAAGTCAGGCAGGCAGACAAGCAGGCAGGCTGGCTGGCTGGCTGGCTGGCTGGCTGGCTGGCCGGCTGGCCGGCTGGCGGGCTGTATGGCTAGATAGATAGATAGATAGATAGATAGATAGATAGATAGATAGATAGATAGATAGACAGACAGACAGACAGACAGACAGACAGACAGACAGACAGACAGACAGACAGACAGACAGACAGACAGACAGACAGACAGACAGACAGATAGATAGATAGATAGATAGATATGCTGGAAGGCAGGCAGGCAGACAAGCAGGGAGGCCGGCTGGCTGGCTGGCTGGCTGGCTGTATGGCTAGATAGATAGATAGATAGATAGATAGATAGATAGATAGATAGATAGATAGATAGATAGATAGATAGATAGATAGATAGATAGATAGATAGATAGATAGATAGATAGATAGATAGATAGATAGATAGATAGATAGATAGATAGATAGATAGATAGATAGATAGATAGATAGATAGATAGATAGATAGATAGATAGATAGATAGATAGATAGATAGATAGATAGATAGATAGATAGATAGATAGATAGATAGATAGATAGATAGATAGATAGATAGATATGATGGAAGGCAGGCAGGCAGACAAGCAGGCAGGCCGGCTGGCTGGCTGGCTGGCTGGCTGTATGGCTAGATAGATAGATAGATAGATAGATAGATAGATAGATAGATAGATAGATAGATAGATAGATAGATAGATAGATAGATAGATAGATAGATAGATAGATAGATAGATAGATAGATAGATAGATAGATAGATAGATAGATAGATCGATGATAGATAGATAGATAGATAGATAGATAGATAGATAGATAGATAGATAGATAGATAGATAGATAGATAGATAGATAGATAGATAGATATGCTGGAAGTCAGGCAGGCAGACAAGCAGGCAGGCTGGCTGGCTGGCTGGCTGGCTGGCTGGCTGGCTGGCCGGCTGGCCGGCTGGCGGGCTGTATGGCTAGATAGATAGATAGATAGATAGATAGATAGATAGATAGATAGATAGACAGACAGACAGACAGACAGACAGACAGACAGACAGACAGACAGACAGACAGACAGACAGACAGACAGACAGACAGACAGACAGACAGACAGACAGACAGACAGACAGATAGATAGATAGATAGATATGCTGGAAGGCAGGCAGGCAGACAAGCAGGGAGGCCGGCTGGCTGGCTGGCTGGCTGGCTGTATGGCTAGATAGATAGATAGATAGATAGATAGATAGATAGATAGATAGATAGATAGATAGATAGATAGATAGATAGATAGATAGATAGATAGATAGATAGATAGATAGATAGATAGATAGATAGATAGATAGATAGATAGATAGATAGATAGATAGATAGATAGATAGATAGATAGATAGATATGATGGAAGGCAGGCAGGCAGACAAGCAGGCAGGCCGGCTGGCTGGCTGGCTGGCTGGCTGTATGGCTAGATAGATAGATAGATAGATAGATAGATAGATAGATAGATAGATAGATAGATAGATAGATAGATAGATAGATAGATAGATAGATAGATAGATAGATAGATAGATAGATAGATAGATAGATAGATAG
>JBDLLF010000026.1:185000-192500 GCA_039707465.1 Rhabdophis nuchalis
ATAGATAGATAGATAGATAGATAGATAGATAGATAGATAGATAGATAGATAGATAGATAGATAGATAGATAGATAGATAGATAGATAGATAGATAGATAGATAGATAGATAGATAGATATGCAGGAAGTCAGGCAGGCAGACAAGCAGGCAGGCTGGCTGGCTGGCTGGCTGGCTGTCTGGCCGGCTGGCGGGCTGTATGGCTAGATAGATAGATAGATAGATAGATAGATAGATAGATAGATAGATAGATAGATAGATAGATAGATAGATAGACAGACAGACAGACAGACAGACAGACAGACAGACAGACAGACAGACAGACAGACAGACAGACAGACAGACAGACAGACAGACAGACAGACAGACAGATAGATAGATAGATAGATAGATAGATATGCTGGAAGGCAGGCAGGCAGACAAGCAGGCAGGCCGGCTGGCTGGCTGGCTGGCTGGCTGTATGGCTAGATAGATAGATAGATAGATAGATAGATAGATAGATAGATAGATAGATAGATAGATAGATAGATAGATAGATAGATAGATAGATAGATAGATAGATAGATAGATAGATAGATAGATAGATAGATAGATAGATAGATAGATAGATAGATAGATAGATAGATAGATAGATAGATAGATAGATAGATAGATAGATAGATAGATAGATAGATAGATAGATAGATAGATAGATAGATAGATAGATAGATAGATAGATAGATAGATAGATAGATAGATAGATAGATAGATAGATAGATAGATAGATAGATAGATAGATAGATAGATAGATAGATAGATAGATAGATAGATAGATAGATAGATAGATAGATAGATAGATAGATAGATAGATAGATAGATAGATAGATAGATAGATAGATAGATAGATAGATAGATAGATAGATAGATAGATAGATAGATAGATAGATAGATAGATAGATAGATAGATAGATAGATAGATAGATAGATAGATAGATAGATAGATAGATAGATAGATAGATATGCAGGAAGTCAGGCAGGCAGACAAGCAGGCAGGCTGGCTGGCTGGCTGGCTGGCTGTCTGGCCGGCTGGCGGGCTGTATGGCTAGATAGATAGATAGATAGATAGATAGATAGATAGATAGATAGATAGATAGATAGATAGATAGATAGATAGATAGATAGACAGACAGACAGACAGACAGACAGACAGACAGACAGACAGACAGACAGACAGACAGACAGACAGACAGACAGACAGACAGACAGACAGACAGATAGATAGATAGATAGATAGATAGATATGCTGGAAGGCAGGCAGGCAGACAAGCAGGCAGGCCGGCTGGCTGGCTGGCTGGCTGGCTGTATGGCTAGATAGATAGATAGATAGATAGATAGATAGATAGATAGATAGATAGATAGATAGATAGATAGATAGATAGATAGATAGATAGATAGATAGATAGATAGATAGATAGATAGATAGATAGATAGATAGATAGATAGATAGATAGATAGATAGATAGATAGATAGATAGATAGATAGATAGATAGATAGATAGATAGATAGATAGATAGATAGATAGATAGATAGATAGATAGATAGATAGATAGATAGATAGATAGATAGATAGATAGATAGATAGATAGATAGATAGATAGATAGATAGATAGATAGATAGATAGATAGATAGATAGATATGCAGGAAGGCAGGCAGGCAGACAAGCAGGCAGGCTGGCTGGCTGGCTGGCCGGCCGGCTGGCGGGCTGTATGGCTAGATAGATAGATAGATAGATAGATAGATAGATAGATAGATAGATAGATAGATAGATAGATAGATAGATAGATAGATAGATAGATAGATAGATAGATAGATAGATAGATAGATAGATAGATAGATAGATAGATAGATAGATAGATAGATAGATAGATAGATAGATAGATAGATAGATAGATAGATAGATATGCAGGAAGTCAGGCAGGCAGACAAGCAGGCAGGCAGGCTGGCTGGCTGGCTGGCTGGCTGGCTGGCCGGCTGGCGGGCTGTATGGCTAGATAGATAGATAGATAGATAGATAGATAGATAGATAGATAGATAGATAGATAGATAGATAGATAGACAGACAGACAGACAGACAGACAGACAGACAGACAGACAGACAGACAGACAGACAGACAGACAGACAGACAGACAGACAGACAGACAGACAGACAGATAGATAGATAGATAGATAGATAGATAGATATGCTGGAAGGCAGGCAGGCAGACAAGCAGGCAGGCCGGCTGGCTGGCTGGCTGGCTGGCTGTATGGCTAGATAGATAGATAGATAGATAGATAGATAGATAGATAGATAGATAGATAGATAGATAGATAGATAGATAGATAGATAGATAGATAGATAGATAGATAGATAGATAGATAGATAGATAGATAGATAGATAGATAGATAGATAGATAGATAGATAGATAGATAGATAGATAGATAGATAGATAGATAGATAGATAGATAGATAGATAGATAGATAGATAGATAGATAGATAGATAGATAGATAGATAGATAGATAGATAGATAGATAGATAGATAGATAGATAGATAGATAGATAGATAGATAGATAGATAGATAGATAGATAGATAGATAGATAGATATGCAGGAAGGCAGGCAGGCAGACAAGCAGGCAGGCAGGCTGGCTGGCTGGCTGGCTGGCTGGCTGGCTGGCCGGCTGGCGGGCTGTATGGCTAGATAGATAGATAGATAGATAGATAGATAGATAGATAGATAGATAGATAGATAGATAGATAGATAGATAGATAGATAGATAGATAGACAGACAGACAGACAGACAGACAGACAGACAGACAGACAGACAGACAGACAGAAAGACAGATAGATAGATAGATAGATAGATATGCTGGAAGGCAGGCAGGCAGACAAGCAGGCAGGCCGGCTGGCTGGCTGGCTGGCTGGCTGGCTGTATGGCTAGATAGATAGATAGATAGATAGATAGATAGATAGATAGATAGATAGATAGATAGATAGATAGATAGATAGATAGATAGATAGATAGATAGATAGATAGATAGATAGATAGATAGATAGATAGATAGATAGATAGATAGATAGATAGATAGATAGATAGATAGATAGATAGATAGATAGATAGATAGATAGATAGATAGATAGATAGATAGATAGATAGATAGATAGATAGATAGATAGATAGATAGATAGATAGATAGATAGATAGATAGATAGATAGATAGATAGATAGATAGATAGATAGATAGATAGATAGATAGATAGATAGATAGATATGCAGGAAGTCAGGCAGGCAGACAAGCAGGCAGGCTGGCTGGCTGGCTGGCTGGCTGTCTGGCCGGCTGGCGGGCTGTATGGCTAGATAGATAGATAGATAGATAGATAGATAGATAGATAGATAGATAGATAGATAGATAGATAGATAGATAGATAGATAGATAGATAGATAGATAGATAGATAGATAGATAGATAGATATGCTGGAAGGCAGGCAGGCAGACAAGCAGGCAGGCCGGCTGGCTGGCTGGCTGGCTGGCTGTATGGCTAGATAGATAGATAGATAGATAGATAGATAGATAGATAGATAGATAGATAGATAGATAGATAGATAGATAGATAGATAGATAGATAGATAGATAGATAGATAGATAGATAGATAGATAGATAGATAGATAGATAGATAGATAGATAGATAGATAGATAGATAGATAGATAGATAGATAGATAGATAGATAGATAGATAGATAGATAGATAGATAGATAGATAGATAGATAGATAGATAGATAGATAGATAGATAGATAGATAGATAGATAGATAGATAGATAGATAGATAGATAGATAGATAGATAGATAGATAGATAGATAGATAGATATGCAGGAAGGCAGGCAGGCAGACAAGCAGGCAGGCAGGCTGGCTGGCTGGCTGGCTGGCTGGCTGGCTGGCCGGCTGGCGGGCTGTATGGCTAGATAGATAGATAGATAGATAGATAGATAGATAGATAGATAGATAGATAGATAGATAGATAGATAGATAGATAGACAGACAGACAGACAGACAGACAGACAGACAGACAGACAGACAGACAGACAGACAGACAGACAGACAGACAGACAGACAGACAGACAGACAGACAGATAGATAGATAGATAGATAGATATGCTGGAAGGCAGGCAGGCAGACAAGCAGGCAGGCCGGCTGGCTGGCTGGCTGGCTGGCTGGCTGTATGGCTAGATAGATAGATAGATAGATAGATAGATAGATAGATAGATAGATAGATAGATAGATAGATAGATAGATAGATAGATAGATAGATAGATAGATAGATAGATAGATAGATAGATAGATAGATAGATAGATAGATAGATAGATAGATAGATAGATAGATAGATAGATAGATAGATAGATAGATAGATAGATAGATAGATAGATAGATAGATAGATAGATAGATAGATAGATAGATAGATAGATAGATAGATAGATAGATAGATAGATAGATAGATAGATAGATAGATAGATAGATAGATAGATAGATAGATAGATAGATAGATAGATAGATAGATAGATAGATAGATAGATAGATAGATAGATAGATAGATAGATAGATAGATAGATAGATAGATAGATAGATAGATAGATAGATAGATAGATAGATAGATAGATAGATAGATAGATAGATAGATAGATAGATAGATAGATAGATAGATAGATAGATAGATAGATAGATAGATAGATAGATAGATAGATAGATAGATAGATAGATAGATAGATAGATAGATATGCAGGAAGTCAGGCAGGCAGACAAGCAGGCAGGCTGGCTGGCTGGCTGGCTGGCTGTCTGGCCGGCTGGCGGGCTGTATGGCTAGATAGATAGATAGATAGATAGATAGATAGATAGATAGATAGATAGATAGATAGATAGATAGATAGATAGACAGACAGACAGACAGACAGACAGACAGACAGACAGACAGACAGACAGACAGACAGACAGACAGACAGACAGACAGACAGACAGACAGACAGATAGATAGATAGATAGATAGATAGATATGCTGGAAGGCAGGCAGGCAGACAAGCAGGCAGGCCGGCTGGCTGGCTGGCTGGCTGGCTGTATGGCTAGATAGATAGATAGATAGATAGATAGATAGATAGATAGATAGATAGATAGATAGATAGATAGATAGATAGATAGATAGATAGATAGATAGATAGATAGATAGATAGATAGATAGATAGATAGATAGATAGATAGATAGATAGATAGATAGATAGATAGATAGATAGATAGATAGATAGATAGATAGATAGATAGATAGATAGATAGATAGATAGATAGATAGATAGATAGATAGATAGATAGATAGATAGATAGATAGATAGATAGATAGATAGATAGATAGATAGATAGATAGATAGATAGATAGATAGATAGATAGATAGATAGATAGATAGATAGATAGATAGATAGATAGATAGATAGATAGATAGATAGATAGATAGATAGATAGATAGATAGATAGATAGATAGATAGATAGATAGATAGATAGATAGATAGATAGATAGATAGATAGATAGATAGATAGATAGATAGATAGATAGATAGATAGATAGATAGATAGATAGATAGATAGATATGCAGGAAGTCAGGCAGGCAGACAAGCAGGCAGGCTGGCTGGCTGGCTGGCTGGCTGTCTGGCCGGCTGGCGGGCTGTATGGCTAGATAGATAGATAGATAGATAGATAGATAGATAGATAGATAGATAGATAGATAGATAGATAGATAGATAGATAGACAGACAGACAGACAGACAGACAGACAGACAGACAGACAGACAGACAGACAGACAGACAGACAGACAGACAGACAGACAGACAGACAGATAGATAGATAGATAGATAGATAGATATGCTGGAAGGCAGGCAGGCAGACAAGCAGGCAGGCCGGCTGGCTGGCTGGCTGGCTGGCTGTATGGCTAGATAGATAGATAGATAGATAGATAGATAGATAGATAGATAGATAGATAGATAGATAGATAGATAGATAGATAGATAGATAGATAGATAGATA
Organism: Rhabdophis nuchalis; assembly: GCA_039707465.1. Lineage (NCBI taxonomy): Eukaryota > Metazoa > Chordata > Lepidosauria > Squamata > Natricidae > Rhabdophis > Rhabdophis nuchalis. Next base: position 191,089 of record JBDLLF010000026.1, read on the forward strand.
GATAGATAGATAGATAGATAGATAGATAGATAGATAGATAGATAGATAGATAGATAGATAGATAGATAGATAGATAGATAGATAGATAGATAGATAGATAGATAGATAGATAGATAGATAGATAGATAGATAGATAGATAGATAGATAGATAGATAGATAGATAGATAGATAGATAGATAGATAGATATGCAGGAAGGCAGGCAGGCAGACAAGCAGGCAGGCAGGCTGGCTGGCTGGCTGGCTGGCTGGCTGGCCGGCTGGCGGGCTGTATGGCTAGATAGATAGATAGATAGATAGATAGATAGATAGATAGATAGATAGATAGATAGATAGATAGATAGATAGATAGATAGATAGATAGATAGATAGATAGATAGATAGATAGATAGATAGATAGATAGATAGATAGATAGATAGATAGATAGATAGATAGATAGATAGATAGATAGATAGATAGATAGATAGATAGATAGATAGATAGATAGATAGATAGATAGATAGATAGATAGATATGCTGGAAGGCAGGCAGGCAGACAAGCAGGCAGGCCGGCTGGCTGGCTGGCTGGCTGGCTGTATGGCTAGATAGATAGATAGATAGATAGATAGATAGATAGATAGATAGATAGATAGATAGATAGATAGATAGATAGATAGATAGATAGATAGATAGATAGATAGATAGATAGATAGATAGATAGATAGATAGATAGATAGATAGATAGATAGATAGATAGATAGATAGATAGATAGATAGATAGATATGCAGGAAGGCAGGCAGGCAGACAAGCAGGCAGGCTGGCTGGCTGGCTGGCTGGCCGGCCGGCTGGCTGGCTGGCTGGCTGGCTGGCTGGCTGGCAGGCTTGCGGGCTGTATGGCTAGATAGATAGATAGATAGATAGATAGATTGATAGATAGATAGATAGATAGATAGATAGATAGATAGATAGATAGATAGATAGATAGATAGATAGATAGATAGATAGATAGATAGATAGATAGATAGATAGATAGATAGATAGATAGATAGATATGCAGGAAGGCAGGCAGGCAGACAAGCAGGCAGGCAGGCTGGCTGGCTGGCTGGCTGGCTGGCTGGCTGGCTGGCTGGCTGGCTGGCTGGCAGGCTTGCGGGCTGTATGGCTAGATAGATAGATAGATAGATAGATAGATAGATAGATAGATAGATAGATAGATAGATAGATAGATAGATAGATAGATTGATAGATAGATAGATAGATAGATAGATAGATAGATAGATAGATAGATAGATAGATAGATAGATAGATAGATAGATAGATAGATAGATAGATAGATAGATAGATAGATAGAGAGAGACAGACAGACAGACAGACAGACAGACAGACAGACAGACAGACAGACAGACAGACAGACAGACAGATAGATAGATAGA
>JBDLLF010000026.1:197500-200000 GCA_039707465.1 Rhabdophis nuchalis
GGCAGGCAGACAAGCAGGCAGGCCGGCTGGCTGGCTGGCTGGCTGGCTGTATGGCTAGATAGATAGATAGATAGATAGATAGATAGATAGATAGATAGATAGATAGATAGATAGATAGATAGATAGATAGATAGATAGATAGATAGATAGATAGATAGATAGATAGATAGATAGATAGATAGATAGATAGATAGATAGATAGATAGATAGATAGATAGATAGATAGATAGATAGATAGATAGATAGATAGATAGATAGATAGATAGATAGATAGATAGATAGATAGATAGATAGATAGATAGATAGATAGATAGATAGATAGATATGCAGGAAGGCAGGCAGGCAGACAAGCAGGCAGGCAGGCTGGCTGGCTGGCTGGCTGGCTGGCTGGCTGGCCGGCTGGCGGGCTGTATGGCTAGATAGATAGATAGATAGATAGATAGATAGATAGATAGATAGATAGATAGATAGATAGATAGATAGATAGATAGATAGACAGACAGACAGACAGACAGACAGACAGACAGACAGACAGACAGACAGACAGACAGACAGACAGACAGACAGACAGACAGACAGATAGATAGATAGATAGATAGATATGCTGGAAGGCAGGCAGGCAGACAAGCAGGCAGGCCGGCTGGCTGGCTGGCTGGCTGGCTGGCTGTATGGCTAGATAGATAGATAGATAGATAGATAGATAGATAGATAGATAGATAGATAGATAGATAGATAGATAGATAGATAGATAGATAGATAGATAGATAGATAGATAGATAGATAGATAGATAGATAGATAGATAGATAGATAGATAGATAGATAGATAGATAGATAGATAGATAGATAGATAGATAGATAGATAGATAGATAGATAGATAGATAGATAGATAGATAGATAGATAGATAGATAGATAGATAGATAGATAGATAGATAGATAGATAGATAGATAGATAGATAGATAGATAGATAGATAGATAGATAGATAGATAGATAGATAGATAGATAGATAGATAGATAGATAGATAGATAGATAGATAGATAGATAGATAGATAGATAGATAGATAGATAGATAGATAGATAGATAGATAGATAGATAGATAGATAGATAGATAGATAGATAGATAGATAGATAGATAGATAGATAGATAGATAGATAGATAGATAGATAGATAGATAGATAGATAGATAGATAGATAGATAGATAGATAGATAGATAGATAGATATGCAGGAAGTCAGGCAGGCAGACAAGCAGGCAGGCTGGCTGGCTGGCTGGCTGGCTGTCTGGCCGGCTGGCGGGCTGTATGGCTAGATAGATAGATAGATAGATAGATAGATAGATAGATAGATAGATAGATAGATAGATAGACAGACAGACAGACAGACAGACAGACAGACAGACAGACAGACAGACAGACAGACAGACAGACAGACAGACAGACAGACAGACAGACAGACAGACAGACAGACAGATAGATAGATAGATAGATAGATAGATATGCTGGAAGGCAGGCAGGCAGACAAGCAGGCAGGCCGGCTGGCTGGCTGGCTGGCTGGCTGTATGGCTAGATAGATAGATAGATAGATAGATAGATAGATAGATAGATAGATAGATAGATAGATAGATAGATAGATAGATAGATAGATAGATAGATAGATAGATAGATAGATAGATAGATAGATAGATAGATAGATAGATAGATAGATAGATAGATAGATAGATAGATAGATAGATAGATAGATAGATAGATAGATAGATAGATAGATAGATAGATAGATAGATAGATAGATAGATAGATAGATAGATATGCAGGAAGGCAGGCAGGCAGACAAGCAGGCAGGCAGGCTGGCTGGCTGGCTGGCTGGCTGGCTGGCCGGCTGGCGGGCTGTATGGCTAGATAGATAGATAGATAGATAGATAGATAGATAGATAGATAGATAGATAGATAGATAGATAGATAGATAGATAGATAGATAGATAGATAGATAGATAGATAGATAGATAGATAGATAGATAGATAGATAGATAGATAGATAGATAGATAGATAGATAGATAGATAGATAGATAGATAGATAGATAGATAGATAGATAGATAGATAGATAGATAGATAGATAGATAGATAGATAGATAGATAGATAGATAGATAGATATGCTGGAAGGCAGGCAGGCAGACAAGCAGGCAGGCCGGCTGGCTGGCTGGCTGGCTGGCTGTATGGCTAGATAGATAGATAGATAGATAGATAGATAGATAGATAGATAGATAGATAGATAGATAGATAGATAGATAGATAGATAGATAGATAGATAGATAGATAGATAGATAGATAGATAGATAGATAGATAGATAGATAGATAGATATGCAGGAAGGCAGGCAGGCAGACAAGCAGGCAGGCTGGCTGGCTGGCTGGCTGGCCGGCCGGCTGGCTGGCTGGCTGGCTGGCTGGCTGGCTGGCAGGCTTGCGGGCTGTATGGCTAGATAGATAGATAGATAGATA
>JBDLLF010000026.1:295000-297500 GCA_039707465.1 Rhabdophis nuchalis
AGATAGATAGATAGATAGATAGATAGATATGCAGGAAGGCAGGCAGGCAGATAAGCAGGCAGGCTGGCTGGCTGGCTGGCTGGCTGGCTGGCTGGCTGGCTGGCTGGCTGGCTGGCTGGCTGGCCGTCTGGCGGGCTGTATGGCTAGATAGATAGATAGATAGATAGATAGATAGATAGATAGATAGATAGATAGATAGATAGATAGATAGATAGATAGATAGATAGATAGATAGATAGATAGATAGATAGATAGATAGATAGATAGATAGATAGATAGATAGATAGATAGATAGATAGATAGATAGATAGATAGATAGATAGATAGATATGCTGGAAGGCAGGCAGGCAGACAAGCAGGCAGGCTGGCTGGCTGGCTGGTTGGCTAGATAGATAGATAGATAGATAGATAGATAGATAGATAGATAGATAGATAGATAGATAGATAGATAGATAGATAGATAGATAGATAGATAGATAGATAGATAGATAGATAGATAGATAGATAGATAGATAGATAGATGATAGATAGATATGCAGGAAGGAAGGCAGGCAGATAAGCAGGCAGGCTGGCTGGCTGGCTGGCTGGCTGGCTGGCTGGCTGGCTGGCTGGCCGTCTGGCGGGCTGTATGGCTAGATAGATAGATAGATAGATAGATAGATAGATAGATAGATAGATAGATAGATAGATAGATAGATAGATAGATAGATAGATAGATAGATAGATAGATAGATAGATAGATAGACAGACAGACAGACAGACAGACAGACAGACAGACAGACAGACAGACAGACAGACAGACAGACAGACAGACAGACAGACAGACAGATAGATAGATGATAGATAGATATGCAGGAAGGCAGGCAGGCAGATAAGCAGGCAGGCTGGCTGGCTGGCTGGCTGGCTGGCTGGCTGGCTGGCTGGCTGGCTGGCTGGCTGGCTGGCTGGCCGTCTGGCGGGCTGTATGGCTAGATAGATAGATAGATAGATAGATAGATAGATAGATAGATAGATAGATAGATAGATAGATAGATAGATAGATAGATAGATAGATAGATAGATAGATAGATAGATAGATAGATAGATAGATAGATAGATAGATAGATAGATAGATAGATAGATAGATAGATAGATAGATAGATAGATATGCTGGAAGGCAGGCAGGCAGACAAGCAGGCAGGCTGGCTGGCTGGCTGGTTGGCTAGATAGATAGATAGATAGATAGATAGATAGATAGATAGATAGATAGATAGATAGATAGATAGATAGATAGATAGATAGATAGATAGATAGATAGATAGATAGATAGATAGATAGATAGATAGATAGATAGATAGATAGATAGATAGATAGATAGATAGATAGATAGATAGATAGATAGATAGATAGATAGATAGATAGATAGATAGATAGATAGATAGATAGATAGATAGATAGATATGCAGGAAGGCAGGCAGGCAGGCTGGCTGGCTGGCTGGCTGGCTGGCTGGCTGGCTGGCTGGCTGGCTGGCTGGCTGTATGGCTAGATAGATAGATAGATAGATAGATAGATAGATAGATAGATAGATAGATAGATAGATAGATAGATAGATAGATAGATAGATAGATAGATAGATAGATAGATAGATAGATAGATAGATAGATAGATAGATAGATAGATAGATAGATAGATAGATAGATAGATAGATAGATAGATAGATAGATAGATAGATAGATAGATAGATAGATAGATAGATAGATAGATAGATAGATATGCAGGAAGGCAGGCAGGCAGACAAGCAGGCAGGCTGGCTGGCTGGCTGGTTGGCTAGATAGATAGATAGATAGATAGATAGATAGATAGATAGATAGATAGATAGATAGATAGATAGATAGATAGATAGATAGATAGATAGATAGATAGATAGATAGATAGATAGATAGATAGATAGATAGATAGATAGATAGATAGATAGATAGATAGATAGATAGATAGATAGATATGCAGGAAGGCAGGCAGGCAGATAAGCAGGCAGGCTGGCTGGCTGGCTGGCTGGCTGGCTGGCTGGCTGGCTGGCTGGCCGTCTGGCGGGCTGTATGGCTAGATAGATAGATAGATAGATAGATAGATAGATAGATAGATAGATAGATAGATAGATAGATAGATAGATAGATAGATAGATAGATAGATAGATAGATAGATAGATAGATAGATAGATAGATAGATAGATAGATAGATAGATAGATAGATAGATAGATAGATAGATATGCTGGAAGGCAGGCAGGCAGACAAGCAGGCAGGCTGGCTGGCTGGCTGGTTGGCTAGATAGATAGATAGATAGATAGATAGATAGATAGATAGATAGATAGATAGATAGATAGATAGATAGATAGATAGATAGATAGATAGATAGATAGATAGATAGATAGATAGATAGATAGATAGATAGATAGATAGATAGATAGATAGATGATAGATAGATATGCAGGAAGGAAGGCAGGCAGATAAGCAGGCAGGCTG
>JBDLLF010000026.1:322500-350000 GCA_039707465.1 Rhabdophis nuchalis
GCTGGCTGGCTGGCTGGCTGGCCGTCTGGCGGGCTGTATGGCTAGATAGATAGATAGATAGATAGATAGATAGATAGATAGATAGATAGATAGATAGACAGACAGACAGACAGACAGACAGACAGACAGACAGACAGACAGACAGACAGACAGACAGACAGACAGATAGATAGATGATAGATAGATATGCAGGAAGGCAGGCAGGCAGATAAGCAGGCAGGCTGGCTGGCTGGCTGGCTGGCTGGCTGGCTGGCTGGCTGGCTGGCTGGCTGGCTGGCCGTCTGGCGGGCTGTATGGCTAGATAGATAGATAGATAGATAGATAGATAGATAGATAGATAGATAGATAGATAGATAGATAGATAGATAGATAGATAGATAGATAGATAGATAGATAGATAGATAGATAGATAGATAGATAGATAGATAGATAGATAGATAGATAGATAGATAGATAGATAGATAGATAGATAGATAGATAGATAGATAGATAGATAGATAGATATGCTGGAAGGCAGGCAGGCAGACAAGCAGGCAGGCTGGCTGGCTGGCTGGTTGGCTAGATAGATAGATAGATAGATAGATAGATAGATAGATAGATAGATAGATAGATAGATAGATAGATAGATAGATAGATAGATAGATAGATAGATAGATAGATAGATAGATAGATAGATAGATAGATAGATAGATAGATAGATAGATAGATAGATAGATAGATAGATAGATAGATAGATAGATAGATAGATAGATATGCAGGAAGGCAGGCAGGCAGGCTGGCTGGCTGGCTGGCTGGCTGGCTGGCTGGCTGGCTGGCTGGCTGGCTGGCTGGCTGTATGGCTAGATAGATAGATAGATAGATAGATAGATAGATAGATAGATAGATAGATAGATAGATAGATAGATAGATAGATAGATAGATAGATAGATAGATAGATAGATAGATAGATAGATAGATAGATAGATAGATAGATAGATAGATAGATAGATAGATAGATAGATAGATAGATAGATAGATAGATATGCAGGAAGGCAGGCAGGCAGACAAGCAGGCAGGCTGGCTGGCTGGCTGGTTGGCTAGATAGATAGATAGATAGATAGATAGATAGATAGATAGATAGATAGATAGATAGATAGATAGATAGATAGATAGATAGATAGATAGATAGATAGATAGATAGATAGATAGATAGATAGATAGATAGATAGATGATAGATAGATATGCAGGAAGGAAGGCAGGCAGATAAGCAGGCAGGCTGGCTGGCTGGCTGGCTAGCTGGCTGGCTGGCTGGCTGGCTGGCCGTCTGGCGGGCTGTATGGCTAGATAGATAGATAGATAGATAGATAGATAGATAGATAGATAGATAGATAGATAGATAGATAGATAGATAGATAGATAGATAGATAGATAGATAGACAGACAGACAGACAGACAGACAGACAGACAGACAGACAGACAGACAGACAGACAGACAGACAGATAGATGATAGATAGATATGCAGGAAGGCAGGCAGGCAGATAAGCAGGCAGGCTGGCTGGCTGGCTGGCTGGCTGGCTGGCTGGCTGGCTGGCTGGCTGGCTGGCTGGCTGGCTGGCTGGCTGGCCGTCTAGCGGGCTGTATGGCTAGATAGATAGATAGATAGATAGATAGATAGATAGATAGATAGATAGATAGATAGATAGATAGATAGATAGATAGATAGATAGATAGATAGATAGATAGATAGATAGATAGATAGATAGATAGATAGATAGATAGATAGATAGATAGATATGCTGGAAGGCAGGCAGGCAGACAAGCAGGCAGGCTGGCTGGCTGGCTGGTTGGCTAGATAGATAGATAGATAGATAGATAGATAGATAGATAGATAGATAGATAGATAGATAGATAGATAGATAGATAGATAGATAGATAGATAGATAGATAGATAGATAGATAGATAGATAGATAGATAGATAGATAGATAGATAGATAGATAGATAGATAGATAGATATGCAGGAAGGCAGGCAGGCAGGCAGGCTGGCTGGCTGGCTGGCTGGCTGGCTGGCTGGCTGGCTGGCTGGCTGGCTGGCTGGCTGGCTGGCTGGCTGTATGTCTAGATAGATAGATAGATAGATAGATAGATAGATAGATAGATAGATAGATAGATAGATAGATAGATAGATAGATAGATAGATAGATAGATAGATAGATAGATAGATAGATAGATAGATAGATAGATAGATAGATAGATAGATAGATAGATAGATAGATAGATAGATAGATAGATAGATAGATAGATAGATAGATAGATATGCAGGAAGGCAGGCAGGCAGACAAGCAGGCAGGCTGGCTGGCTGGCTGGCTGGCTGGCTGGCTGGCTGGCTGGCTGGCTGGCTGGCTGGCTGGCTGGCTGGCTGGCTGGCTGGCTGGCTGGCTGGCCGTCTGGCGGGCTGTATGGCTAGATAGATAGATAGATAGATAGATAGATAGATAGATAGATAGATAGATAGATAGATAGATAGATAGATAGATAGATAGATAGATAGATAGATAGATAGATAGATAGATAGATAGATAGATAGATAGATAGATAGATAGATAGATAGATAGATAGATAGATGATAGATAGATATGCAGGAAGGAAGGCAGGCAGATAAGCAGGCAGGCTGGCTGGCTGGCTGGCTGGCTGGCTGGCTGGCTGGCTGGCTGGCTGGCTGGCCGTCTGGCGGGCTGTATGGCTAGATAGATAGATAGATAGATAGATAGATAGATAGATAGATAGATAGATAGATAGATAGATAGATAGATAGATAGATAGATAGATAGATAGATAGATAGATAGATAGATAGATAGATAGATAGATAGATAGATAGATAGATAGATAGATATGCTGGAAGGCAGGCAGGCAGACAAGCAGGCAGGCTGGCTGGCTGGCTGGTTGGCTAGATAGATAGATAGATAGATAGATAGATAGATAGATAGATAGATAGATAGATAGATAGATAGATAGATAGATAGATAGATAGATAGATAGATAGATAGATAGATAGATAGATAGATAGATAGATAGATAGATAGATAGATAGATAGATAGATAGATAGATAGATAGATAGATAGATAGATAGATAGATAGATAGATAGATATGCAGGAAGGCAGGCAGGCAGGCTGGCTGGCTGGCTGGCTGGCTGGCTGGCTGGCTGGCTGGCTGGCTGGCTGGCTGGCTGTATGGCTAGATAGATAGATAGATAGATAGATAGATAGATAGATAGATAGATAGATAGATAGATAGATAGATAGATAGATAGATAGATAGATAGATAGATAGATAGATAGATAGATAGATAGATAGATAGATAGATAGATAGATATGCAGGAAGGCAGGCAGGCAGACAAGCAGGCAGGCTGGCTGGCTGGCTGGTTGGCTAGATAGATAGATAGATAGATAGATAGATAGATAGATAGATAGATAGATAGATAGATAGATAGATAGATAGATAGATAGATAGATAGATAGATAGATAGATAGATAGATAGATAGATAGATAGATAGATAGATAGATAGATAGATAGATAGATAGATAGATAGATAGATAGATAGATAGATAGATAGATAGATAGATAGATAGATAGATAGATAGATAGATAGATAGATAGATAGATATGCTGGAAGGCAGGCAGGCAGACAAGCAGGCAGGCTGGCTGGCTGGCTGGTTGGCTAGATAGATAGATAGATAGATAGATAGATAGATAGATAGATAGATAGATAGATAGATAGATAGATAGATAGATAGATAGATAGATAGATAGATAGATAGATAGATAGATAGATAGATAGATAGATAGATAGATAGATAGATAGATAGATAGATAGATAGATAGATAGATAGATAGATAGATATGCAGGAAGGCAGGCAGGCAGGCTGGCTGGCTGGCTGGCTGGCTGGCTGGCTGGCTGGCTGGCTGGCTGGCTGGCTGGCTGTATGGCTAGATAGATAGATAGATAGATAGATAGATAGATAGATAGATAGATAGATAGATAGATAGATAGATAGATAGATAGATAGATAGATAGATAGATAGATAGATAGATAGATAGATAGATAGATAGATAGATAGATAGATAGATAGATAGATAGATATGCAGGAAGGCAGGCAGGCAGACAAGCAGGCAGGCTGGCTGGCTGGCTGGTTGGCTAGATAGATAGATAGATAGATAGATAGATAGATAGATAGATAGATAGATAGATAGATAGATAGATAGATAGATAGATAGATAGATAGATAGATAGATAGATAGATAGATAGATAGATAGATAGATAGATAGATAGATGATAGATAGATATGCAGGAAGGAAGGCAGGCAGATAAGCAGGCAGGCTGGCTGGCTGGCTGGCTAGCTGGCTGGCTGGCTGGCTGGCTGGCCGTCTGGCGGGCTGTATGGCTAGATAGATAGATAGATAGATAGATAGATAGATAGATAGATAGATAGATAGATAGATAGATAGATAGATAGATAGATAGATAGATAGACAGACAGACAGACAGACAGACAGACAGACAGACAGACAGACAGACAGACAGACAGACAGATAGATAGATGATAGATAGATATGCAGGAAGGCAGGCAGGCAGATAAGCAGGCAGGCTGGCTGGCTGGCTGGCTGGCTGGCTGGCTGGCTGGCTGGCTGGCTGGCTGGCTGGCTGGCTGGCTGGCTGGCTGGCTGGCTGGCCGTCTAGCGGGCTGTATGGCTAGATAGATAGATAGATAGATAGATAGATAGATAGATAGATAGATAGATAGATAGATAGATAGATAGATAGATAGATAGATAGATAGATAGATAGATAGATAGATAGATAGATAGATAGATAGATAGATAGATAGATAGATAGATAGATAGATAGATAGATAGATAGATAGATAGATAGATAGATAGATAGATAGATAGATAGATAGATATGCTGGAAGGCAGGCAGGCAGACAAGCAGGCAGGCTGGCTGGCTGGCTGGTTGGCTAGATAGATAGATAGATAGATAGATAGATAGATAGATAGATAGATAGATAGATAGATAGATAGATAGATAGATAGATAGATAGATAGATAGATAGATAGATAGATAGATAGATAGATAGATAGATAGATAGATAGATAGATAGATAGATAGATAGATAGATAGATAGATAGATATGCTGGAAGGCAGGCAGGCAGACAAGCAGGCAGGCTGGCTGGCTGGCTGGTTGGCTAGATAGATAGATAGATAGATAGATAGATAGATAGATAGATAGATAGATAGATAGATAGATAGATAGATAGATAGATAGATAGATAGATAGATAGATAGATAGATAGATAGATAGATAGATAGATAGATAGATAGATAGATAGATAGATAGATAGATAGATAGATAGATAGATAGATAGATAGATAGATAGATAGATAGATATGCAGGAAGGCAGGCAGGCAGGCAGGCTGGCTGGCTGGCTGGCTGGCTGGCTGGCTGGCTGGCTGGCTGGCTGGCTGGCTGGCTGGCTGGCTGGCTGGCTGTATGGCTAGATAGATAGATAGATAGATAGATATGCAGGAAGGCAGGCAGGCAGACAAGCAGGCAGGCTGGCTGGCTGGCTGGCTGGCTGGCTGGCTGGCTGGCTGGCTGGCTGGCTGGCTGGCTGGCTGGCTGGCTGGCTGGCTGGCTGGCTGGCTGGCTGGCTGGCTGGCTGGCCGTCTGGCGGGCTGTATGGCTAGATAGATAGATAGATAGATAGATAGATAGATAGATAGATAGATAGATAGATAGATAGATAGATAGATAGATAGATAGATAGATAGATAGATAGATAGATAGATAGATAGATAGATAGATGATAGATAGATATGCAGGAAGGAAGGCAGGCAGATAAGCAGGCAGGCTGGCTGGCTGGCTGGCTGGCTGGCTGGCTGGCTGGCTGGCTGGCTGGCTGGCCGTCTGGCGGGCTGTATGGCTAGATAGATAGATAGATAGATAGATAGATAGATAGATAGATAGATAGATAGATAGATAGATAGATAGATAGATAGATAGATAGATAGATAGATAGACAGACAGACAGACAGACAGACAGACAGACAGACAGACAGACAGACAGACAGATAGATAGATGATAGATAGATATGCAGGAAGGCAGGCAGGCAGATAAGCAGGCAGGCTGGCTGGCTGGCTGGCTGGCTGGCTGGCTGGCTGGCTGGCTGGCTGGCTGGCTGGCTGGCTGGCTGGCTGGCTGGCTGGCTGGCTGGCCGTCTAGCGGGCTGTATGGCTAGATAGATAGATAGATAGATAGATAGATAGATAGATAGATAGATAGATAGATAGATAGATAGATAGATAGATAGATAGATAGATAGATAGATAGATAGATAGATAGATAGATAGATAGATAGATAGATAGATAGATAGATAGATAGATAGATAGATAGATAGATAGATAGATAGATAGATAGATAGATAGATAGATAGATATGCTGGAAGGCAGGCAGGCAGACAAGCAGGCAGGCTGGCTGGCTGGCTGGTTGGCTAGATAGATAGATAGATAGATAGATAGATAGATAGATAGATAGATAGATAGATAGATAGATAGATAGATAGATAGATAGATAGATAGATAGATAGATAGATAGATAGATAGATAGATAGATAGATAGATAGATAGATAGATAGATAGATAGATAGATAGATAGATAGATAGATAGATAGATAGATAGATAGATAGATAGATAGATAGATAGATAGATAGATATGCTGGAAGGCAGGCAGGCAGACAAGCAGGCAGGCTGGCTGGCTGGCTGGTTGGCTAGATAGATAGATAGATAGATAGATAGATAGATAGATAGATAGATAGATAGATAGATAGATAGATAGATAGATAGATAGATAGATAGATAGATAGATAGATAGATAGATAGATAGATAGATAGATAGATAGATAGATAGATAGATAGATAGATAGATAGATAGATAGATAGATAGATAGATAGATAGATAGATAGATAGATAGATATGCAGGAAGGCAGGCAGGCAGGCAGGCTGGCTGGCTGGCTGGCTGGCTGGCTGGCTGGCTGGCTGGCTGGCTGGCTGGCTGGCTGGCTGGCTGGCTGTATGGCTAGATAGATAGATAGATAGATAGATATGCAGGAAGGCAGGCAGGCAGACAAGCAGGCAGGCTGGCTGGCTGGCTGGCTGGCTGGCTGGCTGGCTGGCTGGCTGGCTGGCTGGCTGTATGGCTAGATAGATAGATAGATAGATAGATATGCAGGAAGGCAGGCAGGCAGACAAGCAGGCAGGCTGGCTGGCTGGCTGGCTGGCTGGCTGGCTGGCTGGCTGGCTGGCTGGCTGGCTGGCTGGCTGGCTGGCTGGCTGGCTGGCTGGCTGGCTGGCTGGCTGGCCGTCTGGCGGGCTGTATGGCTAGATAGATAGATAGATAGATAGATAGATAGATAGATAGATAGATAGATAGATAGATAGATAGATAGATAGATAGATAGATAGATAGATAGATAGATAGATAGATGATAGATAGATATGCAGGAAGGAAGGCAGGCAGATAAGCAGGCAGGCTGGCTGGCTGGCTGGCTGGCTGGCTGGCTGGCTGGCTGGCTGGCTGGCTGGCCGTCTGGCGGGCTGTATGGCTAGATAGATAGATAGATAGATAGATAGATAGATAGATAGATAGATAGATAGATAGATAGATAGATAGATAGATAGATAGATAGATAGATAGACAGACAGACAGACAGACAGACAGACAGACAGACAGACAGACAGACAGACAGATAGATAGATGATAGATAGATATGCAGGAAGGCAGGCAGGCAGATAAGCAGGCAGGCTGGCTGGCTGGCTGGCTGGCTGGCTGGCTGGCTGGCTGGCTGGCTGGCTGGCTGGCTGGCTGGCTGGCTGGCTGGCTGGCTGGCTGGCCGTCTAGCGGGCTGTATGGCTAGATAGATAGATAGATAGATAGATAGATAGATAGATAGATAGATAGATAGATAGATAGATAGATAGATAGATAGATAGATAGATAGATAGATAGATAGATAGATAGATAGATAGATAGATAGATAGATAGATAGATAGATAGATAGATAGATAGATAGATAGATAGATAGATAGATAGATAGATAGATATGCTGGAAGGCAGGCAGGCAGACAAGCAGGCAGGCTGGCTGGCTGGCTGGTTGGCTAGATAGATAGATAGATAGATAGATAGATAGATAGATAGATAGATAGATAGATAGATAGATAGATAGATAGATAGATAGATAGATAGATAGATAGATAGATAGATAGATAGATAGATAGATAGATAGATAGATAGATAGATAGATAGATAGATAGATAGATAGATAGATAGATAGATAGATAGATAGATAGATAGATAGATAGATAGATAGATAGATAGATATGCTGGAAGGCAGGCAGGCAGACAAGCAGGCAGGCTGGCTGGCTGGCTGGTTGGCTAGATAGATAGATAGATAGATAGATAGATAGATAGATAGATAGATAGATAGATAGATAGATAGATAGATAGATAGATAGATAGATAGATAGATAGATAGATAGATAGATAGATAGATAGATAGATAGATAGATAGATAGATAGATAGATAGATAGATAGATAGATAGATAGATAGATAGATAGATAGATAGATATGCAGGAAGGCAGGCAGGCAGGCAGGCTGGCTGGCTGGCTGGCTGGCTGGCTGGCTGGCTGGCTGGCTGGCTGGCTGGCTGGCTGGCTGGCTGGCTGTATGGCTAGATAGATAGATAGATAGATAGATATGCAGGAAGGCAGGCAGGCAGACAAGCAGGCAGGCTGGCTGGCTGGCTGGCTGGCTGGCTGGCTGGCTGGCTGGCTGGCTGGCTGGCTGTATGGCTAGATAGATAGATAGATAGATAGATATGCAGGAAGGCAGGCAGGCAGACAAGCAGGCAGGCTGGCTGGCTGGCTGGCTGGCTGGCTGGCTGGCTGGCTGGCTGGCTGGCTGGCTGGCTGGCTGGCTGGCTGGCTGGCTGGCTGGCTGGCTGGCTGGCTGGCTGGCTGGCCGTCTGGCGGGCTGTATGGCTAGATAGATAGATAGATAGATAGATAGATAGATAGATAGATAGATAGATAGATAGATAGATAGATAGATAGATAGATAGATAGATAGATAGATAGATAGATAGATAGATAGATAGATAGATAGATAGATAGATAGATAGATAGATAGATAGATAGATAGATAGATGATAGATAGATATGCAGGAAGGAAGGCAGGCAGATAAGCAGGCAGGCTGGCTGGCTGGCTGGCTGGCTGGCTGGCTGGCTGGCTGGCTGGCTGGCTGGCCGTCTGGCGGGCTGTATGGCTAGATAGATAGATAGATAGATAGATAGATAGATAGATAGATAGATAGATAGATAGATAGATAGATAGATAGATAGATAGATAGATAGATAGATAGATAGATAGATAGATAGATAGATAGATAGATAGATAGATAGATAGATATGCTGGAAGGCAGGCAGGCAGACAAGCAGGCAGGCTGGCTGGCTGGCTGGTTGGCTAGATAGATAGATAGATAGATAGATAGATAGATAGATAGATAGATAGATAGATAGATAGATAGATAGATAGATAGATAGATAGATAGATAGATAGATAGATAGATAGATAGATAGATAGATAGATAGATAGATAGATAGATAGATAGATAGATAGATAGATAGATAGATAGATAGATAGATAGATAGATAGATAGATAGATAGATAGATAGATAGATAGATAGATATGCAGGAAGGCAGGCAGGCAGGCTGGCTGGCTGGCTGGCTGGCTGGCTGGCTGGCTGGCTGGCTGGCTGGCTGGCTGGCTGGCTGGCTGTATGGCTAGATAGATAGATAGATAGATAGATAGATAGATAGATAGATAGATAGATAGATAGATAGATAGATAGATAGATAGATAGATAGATAGATAGATAGATAGATAGATAGATAGATAGATAGATAGATAGATAGATAGATAGATAGATAGATAGATAGATAGATAGATAGATATGCAGGAAGGCAGGCAGGCAGGCTGGCTGGCTGGCTGGCTGGCTGGCTGGCTGGCTGGCTGGCTGGCTGGCTGGCTGGCTGGCTGGCTGTATGGCTAGATAGATAGATAGATAGATAGATAGATAGATAGATAGATAGATAGATAGATAGATAGATAGATAGATAGATAGATAGATAGATAGATAGATAGATAGATAGATAGATAGATAGATAGATAGATAGATAGATAGATAGATAGATAGATAGATAGATAGATAGATAGATAGATAGATAGATAGATAGATAGATAGATAGATAGATAGATAGATAGATAGATAGATAGATATGCAGGAAGGCAGGCAGGCAGACAAGCAGGCAGGCTGGCTGGCTGGCTGGTTGGCTAGATAGATAGATAGATAGATAGATAGATAGATAGATAGATAGATAGATAGATAGATAGATAGATAGATAGATAGATAGATAGATAGATAGATAGATAGATAGATAGATAGATAGATAGATAGATGATAGATAGATATGCAGGAAGGAAGGCAGGCAGATAAGCAGGCAGGCTGGCTGGCTGGCTGGCTAGCTGGCTGGCTGGCTGGCTGGCTGGCCGTCTGGCGGGCTGTATGGCTAGATAGATAGATAGATAGATAGATAGATAGATAGATAGATAGATAGATAGATAGATAGATAGATAGATAGATAGATAGATAGACAGACAGACAGACAGACAGACAGACAGACAGACAGACAGACAGACAGACAGATAGATAGATGATAGATAGATATGCAGGAAGGCAGGCAGGCAGATAAGCAGGCAGGCTGGCTGGCTGGCTGGCTGGCTGGCTGGCTGGCTGGCTGGCTGGCTGGCTGGCTGGCTGGCTGGCTGGCTGGCCGTCTAGCGGGCTGTATGGCTAGATAGATAGATAGATAGATAGATAGATAGATAGATAGATAGATAGATAGATAGATAGATAGATAGATAGATAGATAGATAGATAGATAGATAGATAGATAGATAGATAGATAGATAGATAGATAGATAGATAGATAGATAGATAGATAGATAGATAGATAGATAGATAGATAGATAGATAGATAGATAGATAGATAGATAGATAGATAGATAGATGATAGATAGATATGCAGGAAGGAAGGCAGGCAGATAAGCAGGCAGGCTGGCTGGCTGGCTGGCTGGCTGGCTGGCTGGCTGGCTGGCTGGCTGGCTGGCCGTCTGGCGGGCTGTATGGCTAGATAGATAGATAGATAGATAGATAGATAGATAGATAGATAGATAGATAGATAGATAGATAGATAGATAGATAGATAGATAGATAGATAGATAGATAGATAGATAGATAGATAGATAGATAGATAGATAGATAGATAGATATGCTGGAAGGCAGGCAGGCAGACAAGCAGGCAGGCTGGCTGGCTGGCTGGTTGGCTAGATAGATAGATAGATAGATAGATAGATAGATAGATAGATAGATAGATAGATAGATAGATAGATAGATAGATAGATAGATAGATAGATAGATAGATAGATAGATAGATAGATAGATAGATAGATAGATAGATAGATAGATAGATAGATAGATAGATAGATAGATAGATAGATAGATAGATAGATAGATAGATAGATAGATAGATAGATAGATAGATAGATAGATATGCAGGAAGGCAGGCAGGCAGGCTGGCTGGCTGGCTGGCTGGCTGGCTGGCTGGCTGGCTGGCTGGCTGGCTGGCTGGCTGGCTGGCTGTATGGCTAGATAGATAGATAGATAGATAGATAGATAGATAGATAGATAGATAGATAGATAGATAGATAGATAGATAGATAGATAGATAGATAGATAGATAGATAGATAGATAGATAGATAGATAGATAGATAGATAGATAGATAGATAGATAGATAGATAGATAGATATGCAGGAAGGCAGGCAGGCAGGCTGGCTGGCTGGCTGGCTGGCTGGCTGGCTGGCTGGCTGGCTGGCTGGCTGGCTGGCTGGCTGGCTGTATGGCTAGATAGATAGATAGATAGATAGATAGATAGATAGATAGATAGATAGATAGATAGATAGATAGATAGATAGATAGATAGATAGATAGATAGATAGATAGATAGATAGATAGATAGATAGATAGATAGATAGATAGATAGATAGATAGATAGATAGATAGATAGATAGATAGATAGATAGATAGATAGATAGATAGATAGATAGATAGATAGATAGATAGATATGCAGGAAGGCAGGCAGGCAGACAAGCAGGCAGGCTGGCTGGCTGGCTGGTTGGCTAGATAGATAGATAGATAGATAGATAGATAGATAGATAGATAGATAGATAGATAGATAGATAGATAGATAGATAGATAGATAGATAGATAGATAGATAGATAGATAGATAGATAGATAGATGATAGATAGATATGCAGGAAGGAAGGCAGGCAGATAAGCAGGCAGGCTGGCTGGCTGGCTGGCTAGCTGGCTGGCTGGCTGGCTGGCTGGCCGTCTGGCGGGCTGTATGGCTAGATAGATAGATAGATAGATAGATAGATAGATAGATAGATAGATAGATAGATAGATAGATAGATAGATAGATAGATAGACAGACAGACAGACAGACAGACAGACAGACAGACAGACAGACAGACAGACAGATAGATAGATGATAGATAGATATGCAGGAAGGCAGGCAGGCAGATAAGCAGGCAGGCTGGCTGGCTGGCTGGCTGGCTGGCTGGCTGGCTGGCTGGCTGGCTGGCTGGCTGGCTGGCTGGCTGGCTGGCCGTCTAGCGGGCTGTATGGCTAGATAGATAGATAGATAGATAGATAGATAGATAGATAGATAGATAGATAGATAGATAGATAGATAGATAGATAGATAGATAGATAGATAGATAGATAGATAGATAGATAGATAGATAGATAGATAGATAGATAGATAGATAGATAGATAGATAGATAGATAGATAGATAGATAGATAGATAGATAGATAGATAGATAGATAGATAGATAGATAGATAGATAGATAGATAGATAGATAGATAGATAGATATGCTGGAAGGCAGGCAGGCAGACAAGCAGGCAGGCTGGCTGGCTGGCTGGTTGGCTAGATAGATAGATAGATAGATAGATAGATAGATAGATAGATAGATAGATAGATAGATAGATAGATAGATAGATAGATAGATAGATAGATAGATAGATAGATAGATAGATAGATAGATAGATAGATAGATAGATAGATAGATAGATAGATAGATAGATAGATAGATAGATAGATAGATAGATAGATAGATAGATAGATAGATAGATAGATAGATAGATAGATAGATAGATAGATAGATAGATAGATAGATAGATAGATAGATAGATAGATAGATAGATAGATAGATATGCAGGAAGGCAGGCAGGCAGGCTGGCTGGCTGGCTGGCTGGCTGGCTGGCTGGCTGGCTGGCTGGCTGGCTGGCTGGCTGGCTGTATGGCTAGATAGATAGATAGATAGATAGATAGATAGATAGATAGATAGATAGATAGATAGATAGATAGATAGATAGATAGATAGATAGATAGATAGATAGATAGATAGATAGATAGATAGATAGATAGATAGATAGATAGATAGATAGATAGATAGATAGATAGATAGATAGATAGATAGATAGATAGATATGCAGGAAGGCAGGCAGGCAGACAAGCAGGCAGGCTGGCTGGCTGGCTGGCTGGCTGGCTGGCTGGCTGGCTGGCTGGCTGGCTGGCTGGCTGGCTGGCTGGCTGGCTGGCTGGCTGGCTGGCTGGCTGGCCGTCTGGCGGGCTGTATGGCTAGATAGATAGATAGATAGATAGATAGATAGATAGATAGATAGATAGATAGATAGATAGATAGATAGATAGATAGATAGATAGATAGATAGATAGATAGATAGATAGATAGATAGATAGATAGATAGATAGATAGATAGATAGATAGATAGATAGATAGATAGATAGATAGATAGATAGATAGATAGATAGATAGATAGATAGATAGATAGATAGATAGATAGATAGATAGATAGATAGATAGATAGATAGATAGATATGCAGGAAGGCAGGCAGGCAGGCTGGCTGGCTGGCTGGCTGGCTGGCTGGCTGGCTGGCTGGCTGGCTGGCTGGCTGGCTGGCTGTATGGCTAGATAGATAGATAGATAGATAGATAGATAGATAGATAGATAGATAGATAGATAGATAGATAGATAGATAGATAGATAGATAGATAGATAGATAGATAGATAGATAGATAGATAGATAGATAGATAGATAGATAGATAGATAGATAGATAGATAGATAGATAGATAGATAGATAGATAGATAGATAGATAGATAGATATGCAGGAAGGCAGGCAGGCAGACAAGCAGGCAGGCTGGCTGGCTGGCTGGCTGGCTGGCTGGCTGGCTGGCTGGCTGGCTGGCTGGCTGGCTGGCTGGCTGGCTGGCTGGCTGGCTGGCTGGCTGGCTGGCTGGCCGTCTGGCGGGCTGTATGGCTAGATAGATAGATAGATAGATAGATAGATAGATAGATAGATAGATAGATAGATAGATAGATAGATAGATAGATAGATAGATAGATAGATAGATAGATAGATAGATAGATAGATAGATAGATAGATAGATAGATAGATAGATAGATAGATAGATAGATAGATAGATAGATAGATAGATAGATAGATAGATAGATAGATAGATAGATAGATATGCAGGAAGGCAGGCAGGCAGATAAGCAGGCAGGCTGGCTGGCTGGCTGGCTGGCTGGCTGGCTGGCTGGCTGGCTGGCTGGCTGGCCGTCTGGCGGTCTGGCGGGCTGTATGGCTAGATAGATAGATAGATAGATAGATAGATAGATAGATAGATAGATAGATAGATAGATAGATAGATAGATAGATAGATAGATAGATAGATAGATAGATAGATAGATAGATAGATAGATAGATAGATAGATAGATAGATAGATAGATAGATAGATAGATAGATAGATAGATAGATAGATAGATAGATATGCTGGAAGGCAGGCAGGCAGACAAGCAGGCAGGCTGGCTGGCTGGCTGGTTGGCTAGATAGATAGATAGATAGATAGATAGATAGATAGATAGATAGATAGATAGATAGATAGATAGATAGATAGATAGATAGATAGATAGATAGATAGATAGATAGATAGATGATAGATAGATATGCAGGAAGGAAGGCAGGCAGATAAGCAGGCAGGCTGGCTGGCTGGCTGGCTGGCTGGCTGGCTGGCTGGCCGTCTGGCGGGCTGTATGGCTAGATAGATAGATAGATAGATAGATAGATAGATAGATAGATAGATAGATAGATAGATAGACAGACAGACAGACAGACAGACAGACAGACAGACAGACAGACAGACAGACAGACAGACAGACAGACAGATAGATAGATGATAGATAGATATGCAGGAAGGCAGGCAGGCAGATAAGCAGGCAGGCTGGCTGGCTGGCTGGCTGGCTGGCTGGCTGGCTGGCTGGCTGGCTGGCTGGCTGGCCGTCTGGCGGGCTGTATGGCTAGATAGATAGATAGATAGATAGATAGATAGATAGATAGATAGATAGATAGATAGATAGATAGATAGATAGATAGATAGATAGATAGATAGATAGATAGATAGATAGATAGATAGATAGATAGATAGATAGATAGATAGATAGATAGATAGATAGATAGATAGATAGATAGATAGATAGATAGATAGATAGATAGATAGATAGATAGATAGATAGATAGATAGATAGATAGATAGATAGATATGCTGGAAGGCAGGCAGGCAGACAAGCAGGCAGGCTGGCTGGCTGGCTGGTTGGCTAGATAGATAGATAGATAGATAGATAGATAGATAGATAGATAGATAGATAGATAGATAGATAGATAGATAGATAGATAGATAGATAGATAGATAGATAGATAGATAGATAGATAGATAGATAGATAGATAGATAGATAGATAGATAGATAGATAGATAGATAGATAGATAGATAGATAGATAGATAGATAGATAGATAGATAGATAGATAGATATGCAGGAAGGCAGGCAGGCAGGCTGGCTGGCTGGCTGGCTGGCTGGCTGGCTGGCTGGCTGGCTGGCTGGCTGGCTGGCTGTATGGCTAGATAGATAGATAGATAGATAGATAGATAGATAGATAGATAGATAGATAGATAGATAGATAGATAGATAGATAGATAGATAGATAGATAGATAGATAGATAGATAGATAGATAGATAGATAGATAGATAGATAGATAGATAGATAGATATGCAGGAAGGCAGGCAGGCAGACAAGCAGGCAGGCTGGCTGGCTGGCTGGTTGGCTAGATAGATAGATAGATAGATAGATAGATAGATAGATAGATAGATAGATAGATAGATAGATAGATAGATAGATAGATAGATAGATAGATAGATAGATAGATAGATAGATAGATAGATAGATAGATAGATAGATAGATAGATAGATAGATAGATAGATAGATAGATGATAGATAGATATGCAGGAAGGAAGGCAGGCAGATAAGCAGGCAGGCTGGCTGGCTGGCTGGCTAGCTGGCTGGCTGGCTGGCTGGCTGGCCGTCTGGCGGGCTGTATGGCTAGATAGATAGATAGATAGATAGATAGATAGATAGATAGATAGATAGATAGATAGATAGATAGATAGATAGATAGATAGATAGATAGATAGATAGATAGATAGACAGACAGACAGACAGACAGACAGACAGACAGACAGACAGACAGACAGACAGACAGACAGACAGACAGACAGATAGATGATAGATAGATATGCAGGAAGGCAGGCAGGCAGATAAGCAGGCAGGCTGGCTGGCTGGCTGGCTGGCTGGCTGGCTGGCTGGCTGGCTGGCTGGCTGGCTGGCTGGCTGGCTGGCTGGCCGTCTAGCGGGCTGTATGGCTAGATAGATAGATAGATAGATAGATAGATAGATAGATAGATAGATAGATAGATAGATAGATAGATAGATAGATAGATAGATAGATAGATAGATAGATAGATAGATAGATAGATAGATAGATAGATAGATAGATAGATAGATAGATAGATAGATAGATAGATAGATAGATAGATAGATAGATAGATAGATAGATATGCTGGAAGGCAGGCAGGCAGACAAGCAGGCAGGCTGGCTGGCTGGCTGGTTGGCTAGATAGATAGATAGATAGATAGATAGATAGATAGATAGATAGATAGATAGATAGATAGATAGATAGATAGATAGATAGATAGATAGATAGATAGATAGATAGATAGATAGATAGATAGATAGATAGATAGATAGATAGATAGATAGATAGATAGATAGATAGATAGATAGATAGATATGCAGGAAGGCAGGCAGGCAGGCAGGCTGGCTGGCTGGCTGGCTGGCTGGCTGGCTGGCTGGCTGGCTGGCTGGCTGGCTGGCTGGCTGGCTGGCTGTATGTCTAGATAGATAGATAGATAGATAGATAGATAGATAGATAGATAGATAGATAGATAGATAGATAGATAGATAGATAGATAGATAGATAGATAGATAGATAGATAGATAGATAGATAGATAGATAGATAGATAGATAGATAGATAGATAGATAGATAGATAGATAGATAGATAGATAGATAGATAGATATGCAGGAAGGCAGGCAGGCAGACAAGCAGGCAGGCTGGCTGGCTGGCTGGCTGGCTGGCTGGCTGGCTGGCTGGCTGGCTGGCTGGCTGGCTGGCTGGCTGGCTGGCTGGCTGGCTGGCTGGCTGGCCGTCTGGCGGGCTGTATGGCTAGATAGATAGATAGATAGATAGATAGATAGATAGATAGATAGATAGATAGATAGATAGATAGATAGATAGATAGATAGATAGATAGATAGATAGATAGATAGATAGATAGATAGATAGATAGATAGATAGATAGATAGATAGATAGATAGATAGATGATAGATAGATATGCAGGAAGGAAGGCAGGCAGATAAGCAGGCAGGCTGGCTGGCTGGCTGGCTGGCTGGCTGGCTGGCTGGCTGGCTGGCTGGCTGGCCGTCTGGCGGGCTGTATGGCTAGATAGATAGATAGATAGATAGATAGATAGATAGATAGATAGATAGATAGATAGATAGATAGATAGATAGATAGATAGATAGATAGATAGATAGATAGATAGATAGATAGATAGATAGATAGATAGATAGATAGATAGATAGATAGATAGATAGATAGATAGATAGATAGATATGCTGGAAGGCAGGCAGGCAGACAAGCAGGCAGGCTGGCTGGCTGGCTGGTTGGCTAGATAGATAGATAGATAGATAGATAGATAGATAGATAGATAGATAGATAGATAGATAGATAGATAGATAGATAGATAGATAGATAGATAGATAGATAGATAGATAGATAGATAGATAGATAGATAGATAGATAGATAGATAGATAGATAGATAGATAGATAGATAGATAGATAGATAGATAGATATGCAGGAAGGCAGGCAGGCAGGCTGGCTGGCTGGCTGGCTGGCTGGCTGGCTGGCTGGCTGGCTGGCTGGCTGGCTGGCTGTATGGCTAGATAGATAGATAGATAGATAGATAGATAGATAGATAGATAGATAGATAGATAGATAGATAGATAGATAGATAGATAGATAGATAGATAGATAGATAGATAGATAGATAGATAGATAGATAGATAGATAGATAGATAGATAGATAGATATGCAGGAAGGCAGGCAGGCAGACAAGCAGGCAGGCTGGCTGGCTGGCTGGTTGGCTAGATAGATAGATAGATAGATAGATAGATAGATAGATAGATAGATAGATAGATAGATAGATAGATAGATAGATAGATAGATAGATAGATAGATAGATAGATAGATAGATAGATAGATAGATAGATAGATAGATAGATAGATAGATAGATAGATAGATAGATAGATAGATAGATAGATAGATAGATAGATAGATAGATAGATAGATAGATAGATAGATAGATAGATAGATAGATAGATAGATAGATAGATAGATAGATAGATAGATAGATAGATAGATAGATAGATAGATAGATAGATATGCTGGAAGGCAGGCAGGCAGACAAGCAGGCAGGCTGGCTGGCTGGCTGGTTGGCTAGATAGATAGATAGATAGATAGATAGATAGATAGATAGATAGATAGATAGATAGATAGATAGATAGATAGATAGATAGATAGATAGATAGATAGATAGATAGATAGATAGATAGATAGATAGATAGATAGATAGATAGATAGATAGATAGATAGATAGATAGATAGATAGATAGATAGATAGATAGATAGATATGCAGGAAGGCAGGCAGGCAGGCTGGCTGGCTGGCTGGCTGGCTGGCTGGCTGGCTGGCTGGCTGGCTGGCTGGCTGTATGGCTAGATAGATAGATAGATAGATAGATAGATAGATAGATAGATAGATAGATAGATAGATAGATAGATAGATAGATAGATAGATAGATAGATAGATAGATAGATAGATAGATAGATAGATAGATAGATAGATATGCAGGAAGGCAGGCAGGCAGACAAGCAGGCAGGCTGGCTGGCTGGCTGGTTGGCTAGATAGATAGATAGATAGATAGATAGATAGATAGATAGATAGATAGATAGATAGATAGATAGATAGATAGATAGATAGATAGATAGATAGATAGATAGATAGATAGATAGATAGATAGATAGATAGATAGATAGATAGATAGATAGATAGATGATAGATAGATATGCAGGAAGGAAGGCAGGCAGATAAGCAGGCAGGCTGGCTGGCTGGCTGGCTAGCTGGCTGGCTGGCTGGCTGGCTGGCCGTCTGGCGGGCTGTATGGCTAGATAGATAGATAGATAGATAGATAGATAGATAGATAGATAGATAGATAGATAGATAGATAGATAGATAGATAGATAGATAGATAGACAGACAGACAGACAGACAGACAGACAGACAGACAGACAGACAGACAGACAGACAGACAGATAGATAGATGATAGATAGATATGCAGGAAGGCAGGCAGGCAGATAAGCAGGCAGGCTGGCTGGCTGGCTGGCTGGCTGGCTGGCTGGCTGGCTGGCTGGCTGGCTGGCTGGCTGGCTGGCTGGCTGGCTGGCTGGCCGTCTAGCGGGCTGTATGGCTAGATAGATAGATAGATAGATAGATAGATAGATAGATAGATAGATAGATAGATAGATAGATAGATAGATAGATAGATAGATAGATAGATAGATAGATAGATAGATAGATAGATAGATAGATAGATAGATAGATAGATAGATAGATAGATAGATAGATAGATAGATAGATAGATAGATAGATAGATAGATAGATAGATAGATAGATAGATAGATAGATAGATAGATAGATAGATAGATAGATAGATAGATAGATAGATAGATAGATAGATAGATAGATAGATAGATAGATAGATATGCTGGAAGGCAGGCAGGCAGACAAGCAGGCAGGCTGGCTGGCTGGCTGGTTGGCTAGATAGATAGATAGATAGATAGATAGATAGATAGATAGATAGATAGATAGATAGATAGATAGATAGATAGATAGATAGATAGATAGATAGATAGATAGATAGATAGATAGATAGATAGATAGATAGATAGATAGATAGATAGATAGATAGATAGATAGATAGATAGATAGATAGATAGATAGATAGATAGATAGATAGATAGATAGATATGCTGGAAGGCAGGCAGGCAGACAAGCAGGCAGGCTGGCTGGCTGGCTGGTTGGCTAGATAGATAGATAGATAGATAGATAGATAGATAGATAGATAGATAGATAGATAGATAGATAGATAGATAGATAGATAGATAGATAGATAGATAGATAGATAGATAGATAGATAGATAGATAGATAGATAGATAGATAGATAGATAGATAGATATGCAGGAAGGCAGGCAGGCAGGCAGGCTGGCTGGCTGGCTGGCTGGCTGGCTGGCTGGCTGGCTGGCTGGCTGGCTGGCTGGCTGGCTGGCTGGCTGGCTGTATGGCTAGATAGATAGATAGATAGATAGATATGCAGGAAGGCAGGCAGGCAGACAAGCAGGCAGGCTGGCTGGCTGGCTGGCTGGCTGGCTGGCTGGCTGGCTGGCTGGCTGGCTGGCTGGCTGGCTGGCTGGCTGGCTGGCTGGCTGGCTGGCTGGCTGGCCGTCTGGCGGGCTGTATGGCTAGATAGATAGATAGATAGATAGATAGATAGATAGATAGATAGATAGATAGATAGATAGATAGATAGATAGATAGATAGATAGATAGATAGATAGATAGATAGATAGATAGATAGATAGATAGATAGATAGATAGATAGATAGATGATAGATAGATATGCAGGAAGGAAGGCAGGCAGATAAGCAGGCAGGCTGGCTGGCTGGCTGGCTGGCTGGCTGGCTGGCTGGCTGGCTGGCTGGCTGGCCGTCTGGCGGGCTGTATGGCTAGATAGATAGATAGATAGATAGATAGATAGATAGATAGATAGATAGATAGATAGATAGATAGATAGATAGATAGATAGATAGATAGATAGATAGATAGACAGACAGACAGACAGACAGACAGACAGACAGACAGACAGACAGACAGACAGATAGATAGATGATAGATAGATATGCAGGAAGGCAGGCAGGCAGATAAGCAGGCAGGCTGGCTGGCTGGCTGGCTGGCTGGCTGGCTGGCTGGCTGGCTGGCTGGCTGGCTGGCTGGCTGGCTGGCTGGCTGGCTGGCTGGCCGTCTAGCGGGCTGTATGGCTAGATAGATAGATAGATAGATAGATAGATAGATAGATAGATAGATAGATAGATAGATAGATAGATAGATAGATAGATAGATAGATAGATAGATAGATAGATAGATAGATAGATAGATAGATAGATAGATAGATAGATAGATAGATAGATAGATAGATAGATAGATATGCTGGAAGGCAGGCAGGCAGACAAGCAGGCAGGCTGGCTGGCTGGCTGGTTGGCTAGATAGATAGATAGATAGATAGATAGATAGATAGATAGATAGATAGATAGATAGATAGATAGATAGATAGATAGATAGATAGATAGATAGATAGATAGATAGATAGATAGATAGATAGATAGATAGATAGATAGATAGATAGATAGATAGATAGATAGATAGATAGATAGATAGATAGATAGATAGATAGATAGATAGATAGATAGATAGATAGATAGATAGATAGATAGATAGATAGATAGATAGATATGCTGGAAGGCAGGCAGGCAGACAAGCAGGCAGGCTGGCTGGCTGGCTGGTTGGCTAGATAGATAGATAGATAGATAGATAGATAGATAGATAGATAGATAGATAGATAGATAGATAGATAGATAGATAGATAGATAGATAGATAGATAGATAGATAGATAGATAGATAGATAGATAGATAGATAGATAGATAGATAGATAGATAGATAGATATGCAGGAAGGCAGGCAGGCAGGCAGGCTGGCTGGCTGGCTGGCTGGCTGGCTGGCTGGCTGGCTGGCTGGCTGGCTGGCTGGCTGGCTGGCTGTATGGCTAGATAGATAGATAGATAGATAGATATGCAGGAAGGCAGGCAGGCAGACAAGCAGGCAGGCTGGCTGGCTGGCTGGCTGGCTGGCTGGCTGGCTGGCTGGCTGGCTGGCTGGCTGGCTGGCTGGCTGGCTGGCTGGCTGGCTGGCTGGCTGGCTGGCTGGCCGTCTGGCGGGCTGTATGGCTAGATAGATAGATAGATAGATAGATAGATAGATAGATAGATAGATAGATAGATAGATAGATAGATAGATAGATAGATAGATAGATAGATAGATAGATAGATAGATAGATAGATAGATAGATAGATAGATAGATAGATAGATAGATAGATAGATAGATAGATGATAGATAGATATGCAGGAAGGAAGGCAGGCAGATAAGCAGGCAGGCTGGCTGGCTGGCTGGCTGGCTGGCTGGCTGGCTGGCTGGCTGGCTGGCTGGCCGTCTGGCGGGCTGTATGGCTAGATAGATAGATAGATAGATAGATAGATAGATAGATAGATAGATAGATAGATAGATAGATAGATAGATAGATAGATAGATAGATAGATAGATAGATAGATAGATAGATAGATAGATAGATAGATAGATAGATAGATAGATAGATAGATAGATAGATAGATAGATAGATAGATAGATAGATAGATATGCTGGAAGGCAGGCAGGCAGACAAGCAGGCAGGCTGGCTGGCTGGCTGGTTGGCTAGATAGATAGATAGATAGATAGATAGATAGATAGATAGATAGATAGATAGATAGATAGATAGATAGATAGATAGATAGATAGATAGATAGATAGATAGATAGATAGATAGATAGATAGATAGATAGATAGATAGATAGATAGATAGATAGATAGATAGATAGATAGATAGATAGATAGATAGATAGATAGATAGATAGATATGCAGGAAGGCAGGCAGGCAGGCTGGCTGGCTGGCTGGCTGGCTGGCTGGCTGGCTGGCTGGCTGGCTGGCTGGCTGGCTGGCTGTATGGCTAGATAGATAGATAGATAGATAGATAGATAGATAGATAGATAGATAGATAGATAGATAGATAGATAGATAGATAGATAGATAGATAGATAGATAGATAGATAGATAGATAGATAGATAGATAGATAGATAGATAGATAGATAGATAGATAGATAGATAGATAGATAGATAGATAGATAGATAGATAGATAGATAGATAGATAGATAGATAGATAGATAGATATGCAGGAAGGCAGGCAGGCAGACAAGCAGGCAGGCTGGCTGGCTGGCTGGTTGGCTAGATAGATAGATAGATAGATAGATAGATAGATAGATAGATAGATAGATAGATAGATAGATAGATAGATAGATAGATAGATAGATAGATAGATAGATAGATAGATAGATAGATAGATAGATAGATAGATAGATAGATAGATAGATAGATAGATAGATAGATAGATAGATAGATAGATGATAGATAGATATGCAGGAAGGAAGGCAGGCAGATAAGCAGGCAGGCTGGCTGGCTGGCTGGCTAGCTGGCTGGCTGGCTGGCTGGCTGGCCGTCTGGCGGGCTGTATGGCTAGATAGATAGATAGATAGATAGATAGATAGATAGATAGATAGATAGATAGATAGATAGATAGATAGATAGATAGATAGATAGACAGACAGACAGACAGACAGACAGACAGACAGACAGACAGACAGACAGACAGATAGATAGATGATAGATAGATATGCAGGAAGGCAGGCAGGCAGATAAGCAGGCAGGCTGGCTGGCTGGCTGGCTGGCTGGCTGGCTGGCTGGCTGGCTGGCTGGCTGGCTGGCTGGCTGGCGCTGGCTGGCTGGCCGTCTAGCGGGCTGTATGGCTAGATAGATAGATAGATAGATAGATAGATAGATAGATAGATAGATAGATAGATAGATAGATAGATAGATAGATAGATAGATAGATAGATAGATAGATAGATAGATAGATAGATAGATAGATAGATAGATAGATAGATAGATAGATAGATAGATAGATAGATAGATAGATAGATAGATAGATAGATAGATAGATAGATAGATAGATATGCTGGAAGGCAGGCAGGCAGACAAGCAGGCAGGCTGGCTGGCTGGCTGGTTGGCTAGATAGATAGATAGATAGATAGATAGATAGATAGATAGATAGATAGATAGATAGATAGATAGATAGATAGATAGATAGATAGATAGATAGATAGATAGATAGATAGATAGATAGATAGATAGATAGATAGATAGATAGATAGATAGATAGATAGATAGATAGATAGATAGATAGATAGATAGATAGATAGATAGATAGATAGATAGATAGATAGATAGATAGATAGATAGATAGATAGATAGATAGATAGATAGATAGATAGATAGATAGATAGATAGATATGCAGGAAGGCAGGCAGGCAGGCAGGCTGGCTGGCTGGCTGGCTGGCTGGCTGGCTGGCTGGCTGGCTGGCTGGCTGGCTGGCCGGCCGGCTGTATGGCTAGATAGATAGATAGATAGATAGATAGATAGATAGATAGATAGATAGATAGATAGATAGATAGATAGATAGATAGATAGATAGATAGATAGATAGATAGATAGATAGATAGATAGATAGATAGATAGATAGATAGATAGATAGATAGATAGATAGATAGATAGATAGATAGATAGATAGATAGATAGATAGATAGATAGATAGATAGATAGATAGATAGATAGATAGATAGATAGATATGCAGGAAGGCAGGCAGGCAGACAAGCAGGCAGGCTGGCTGGCTGGCTGGCTGGCTGGCTGGCTGGCTGGCTGGCTGGCTGGCTGGCTGGCTGGCTGGCTGGCTGGCTGGCTGGCTGGCTGGCTGGCTGGCCGTCTGGCGGGCTGTATGGCTAGATAGATAGATAGATAGATAGATAGATAGATAGATAGATAGATAGATAGATAGATAGATAGATAGATAGATAGATAGATAGATAGATAGATAGATAGATAGATAGATAGATAGATAGATAGATAGATAGATAGATAGATGATAGATAGATATGCAGGAAGGAAGGCAGGCAGATAAGCAGGCAGGCTGGCTGGCTGGCTGGCTGGCTGGCTGGCTGGCTGGCTGGCTGGCTGGCTGGCCGTCTGGCGGGCTGTATGGCTAGATAGATAGATAGATAGATAGATAGATAGATAGATAGATAGATAGATAGATAGATAGATAGATAGATAGATAGATAGATAGATAGATAGATAGATAGATAGATAGATAGATAGATAGATAGATAGATAGATAGATAGATAGATAGATAGATAGATAGATAGATAGATAGATAGATAGATAGATAGATAGATAGATAGATAGATAGATATGCTGGAAGGCAGGCAGGCAGACAAGCAGGCAGGCTGGCTGGCTGGCTGGTTGGCTAGATAGATAGATAGATAGATAGATAGATAGATAGATAGATAGATAGATAGATAGATAGATAGATAGATAGATAGATAGATAGATAGATAGATAGATAGATAGATAGATAGATAGATAGATAGATAGATAGATAGATAGATAGATAGATAGATAGATAGATAGATAGATAGATAGATATGCAGGAAGGCAGGCAGGCAGGCTGGCTGGCTGGCTGGCTGGCTGGCTGGCTGGCTGGCTGGCTGGCTGGCTGGCTGGCTGGCTGTATGGCTAGATAGATAGATAGATAGATAGATAGATAGATAGATAGATAGATAGATAGATAGATAGATAGATAGATAGATAGATAGATAGATAGATAGATAGATAGATAGATAGATAGATAGATAGATAGATAGATAGATAGATAGATAGATAGATAGATAGATAGATAGATAGATAGATAGATAGATAGATAGATAGATAGATAGATAGATAGATAGATATGCAGGAAGGCAGGCAGGCAGACAAGCAGGCAGGCTGGCTGGCTGGCTGGTTGGCTAGATAGATAGATAGATAGATAGATAGATAGATAGATAGATAGATAGATAGATAGATAGATAGATAGATAGATAGATAGATAGATAGATAGATAGATAGATAGATAGATAGATAGATAGATAGATAGATAGATAGATAGATAGATAGATAGATAGATAGATAGATAGATAGATAGATAGATAGATGATAGATAGATATGCAGGAAGGAAGGCAGGCAGATAAGCAGGCAGGCTGGCTGGCTGGCTGGCTAGCTGGCTGGCTGGCTGGCTGGCTGGCCGTCTGGCCGTCTGGCGGGCTGTATGGCTAGATAGATAGATAGATAGATAGATAGATAGATAGATAGATAGATAGATAGATAGATAGATAGATAGATAGACAGACAGACAGACAGACAGACAGACAGACAGACAGACAGACAGACAGACAGATAGATGATAGATAGATATGCAGGAAGGCAGGCAGGCAGATAAGCAGGCAGGCTGGCTGGCTGGCTGGCTGGCTGGCTGGCTGGCTGGCTGGCTGGCTGGCTGGCTGGCTGGCTGGCTGGCTGGCTGGCTGGCCGTCTAGCGGGCTGTATGGCTAGATAGATAGATAGATAGATAGATAGATAGATAGATAGATAGATAGATAGATAGATAGATAGATAGATAGATAGATAGATAGATAGATAGATAGATAGATAGATAGATAGATAGATAGATAGATAGATAGATAGATAGATAGATAGATAGATAGATAGATATGCTGGAAGGCAGGCAGGCAGACAAGCAGGCAGGCTGGCTGGCTGGCTGGTTGGCTAGATAGATAGATAGATAGATAGATAGATAGATAGATAGATAGATAGATAGATAGATAGATAGATAGATAGATAGATAGATAGATAGATAGATAGATAGAT
>JBDLLF010000026.1:355000-360000 GCA_039707465.1 Rhabdophis nuchalis
AGATAGATAGATAGATAGATAGATAGATAGATAGATAGATAGATAGATAGATAGATAGATAGATAGATAGATAGATAGATAGATAGATAGATAGATAGATAGATATGCAGGAAGGCAGGCAGGCAGACAAGCAGGCAGGCTGGCTGGCTGGCTGGTTGGCTAGATAGATAGATAGATAGATAGATAGATAGATAGATAGATAGATAGATAGATAGATAGATAGATAGATAGATAGATAGATAGATAGATAGATAGATAGATAGATAGATAGATAGATAGATAGATAGATAGATAGATAGATAGATAGATAGATAGATAGATAGATGATAGATAGATATGCAGGAAGGAAGGCAGGCAGATAAGCAGGCAGGCTGGCTGGCTGGCTGGCTAGCTGGCTGGCTGGCTGGCTGGCTGGCCGTCTGGCGGGCTGTATGGCTAGATAGATAGATAGATAGATAGATAGATAGATAGATAGATAGATAGATAGATAGATAGATAGATAGATAGATAGATAGACAGACAGACAGACAGACAGACAGACAGACAGACAGACAGACAGACAGACAGACAGACAGATAGATAGATGATAGATAGATATGCAGGAAGGCAGGCAGGCAGATAAGCAGGCAGGCTGGCTGGCTGGCTGGCTGGCTGGCTGGCTGGCTGGCTGGCTGGCTGGCTGGCTGGCTGGCTGGCTGGCTGGCTGGCTGGCCGTCTAGCGGGCTGTATGGCTAGATAGATAGATAGATAGATAGATAGATAGATAGATAGATAGATAGATAGATAGATAGATAGATAGATAGATAGATAGATAGATAGATAGATAGATAGATAGATAGATAGATAGATAGATAGATAGATAGATAGATAGATAGATAGATAGATAGATAGATAGATAGATATGCTGGAAGGCAGGCAGGCAGACAAGCAGGCAGGCTGGCTGGCTGGCTGGTTGGCTAGATAGATAGATAGATAGATAGATAGATAGATAGATAGATAGATAGATAGATAGATAGATAGATAGATAGATAGATAGATAGATAGATAGATAGATAGATAGATAGATAGATAGATAGATAGATAGATAGATAGATAGATAGATAGATAGATAGATAGATAGATAGATAGATAGATAGATAGATATGCAGGAAGGCAGGCAGGCAGGCAGGCTGGCTGGCTGGCTGGCTGGCTGGCTGGCTGGCTGGCTGGCTGGCTGGCTGGCTGGCTGGCTGGCTGTATGGCTAGATAGATAGATAGATAGATAGATAGATAGATAGATAGATAGATAGATAGATAGATAGATAGATAGATAGATAGATAGATAGATAGATAGATAGATAGATAGATAGATAGATAGATAGATAGATAGATAGATAGATAGATAGATAGATAGATAGATAGATAGATAGATAGATAGATAGATAGATAGATAGATATGCAGGAAGGCAGGCAGGCAGACAAGCAGGCAGGCTGGCTGGCTGGCTGGCTGGCTGGCTGGCTGGCTGGCTGGCTGGCTGGCTGGCTGGCTGGCTGGCTGGCTGGCCGGCTGGCGGGCTGTATGGCTAGATAGATAGATAGATAGATAGATAGATAGATAGATAGATAGATAGATAGATAGATAGATAGATAGATAGATAGATAGATAGATAGATAGATAGATAGATAGATAGATAGATAGATAGATAGATAGATAGATAGATGATAGATAGATATGCAGGAAGGAAGGCAGGCAGATAAGCAGGCAGGCTGGCTGGCTGGCTGGCTGGCTGGCTGGCTGGCTGGCTGGCTGGCTGGCTGGCTGGCCGTCTGGCGGGCTGTATGGCTAGATAGATAGATAGATAGATAGATAGATAGATAGATAGATAGATAGATAGATAGATAGATAGATAGATAGATAGATAGATAGATAGATAGATAGATAGATAGATAGATAGATAGATAGATAGATAGATAGATAGATAGATAGATAGATAGATAGATAGATAGATAGATAGATAGATAGATAGATAGATAGATAGATAGATAGATAGATAGATAGATAGATATGCTGGAAGGCAGGCAGGCAGACAAGCAGGCAGGCTGGCTGGCTGGCTGGTTGGCTAGATAGATAGATAGATAGATAGATAGATAGATAGATAGATAGATAGATAGATAGATAGATAGATAGATAGATAGATAGATAGATAGATAGATAGATAGATAGATAGATAGATAGATAGATAGATATGCAGGAAGGCAGGCAGGCAGGCTGGCTGGCTGGCTGGCTGGCTGGCTGGCTGGCTGGCTGGCTGGCTGGCTGGCTGGCTGGCTGTATGGCTAGATAGATAGATAGATAGATAGATAGATAGATAGATAGATAGATAGATAGATAGATAGATAGATAGATAGATAGATAGATAGATAGATAGATAGATAGATAGATAGATAGATAGATAGATAGATAGATAGATAGATAGATAGATAGATAGATAGATAGATAGATAGATAGATAGATAGATAGATAGATAGATAGATAGATAGATATGCAGGAAGGCAGGCAGGCAGACAAGCAGGCAGGCTGGCTGGCTGGCTGGTTGGCTAGATAGATAGATAGATAGATAGATAGATAGATAGATAGATAGATAGATAGATAGATAGATAGATAGATAGATAGATAGATAGATAGATAGATAGATAGATAGATAGATAGATAGATAGATAGATAGATGATAGATAGATATGCAGGAAGGAAGGCAGGCAGATAAGCAGGCAGGCTGGCTGGCTGGCTGGCTAGCTGGCTGGCTGGCTGGCTGGCTGGCCGTCTGGCGGGCTGTATGGCTAGATAGATAGATAGATAGATAGATAGATAGATAGATAGATAGATAGATAGATAGATAGATAGATAGATAGATAGATAGATAGATAGATAGATAGATAGACAGACAGACAGACAGACAGACAGACAGACAGACAGACAGACAGACAGACAGACAGATAGATAGATGATAGATAGATATGCAGGAAGGCAGGCAGGCAGATAAGCAGGCAGGCTGGCTGGCTGGCTGGCTGGCTGGCTGGCTGGCTGGCTGGCTGGCTGGCTGGCTGGCTGGCTGGCTGGCTGGCCGTCTAGCGGGCTGTATGGCTAGATAGATAGATAGATAGATAGATAGATAGATAGATAGATAGATAGATAGATAGATAGATAGATAGATAGATAGATAGATAGATAGATAGATAGATAGATAGATAGATAGATAGATAGATAGATAGATAGATAGATAGATAGATAGATAGATAGATAGATAGATAGATAGATAGATAGATAGATATGCTGGAAGGCAGGCAGGCAGACAAGCAGGCAGGCTGGCTGGCTGGCTGGTTGGCTAGATAGATAGATAGATAGATAGATAGATAGATAGATAGATAGATAGATAGATAGATAGATAGATAGATAGATAGATAGATAGATAGATAGATAGATAGATAGATAGATAGATAGATAGATAGATAGATAGATAGATAGATAGATAGATAGATAGATAGATAGATAGATAGATAGATAGATATGCAGGAAGGCAGGCAGGCAGGCAGGCTGGCTGGCTGGCTGGCTGGCTGGCTGGCTGGCTGGCTGGCTGGCTGGCTGGCTGGCTGGCTGGCTGTATGGCTAGATAGATAGATAGATAGATAGATAGATAGATAGATAGATAGATAGATAGATAGATAGATAGATAGATAGATAGATAGATAGATAGATAGATAGATAGATAGATAGATAGATAGATAGATAGATAGATAGATAGATAGATAGATAGATAGATAGATAGATAGATAGATAGATAGATAGATAGATAGATATGCAGGAAGGCAGGCAGGCAGACAAGCAGGCTGGCTGGCTGGCTGGCTGGCTGGCTGGCTGGCTGGCTGGCTGGCTGGCTGGCTGGCTGGCTGGCTGGCTGGCTGGCTGGCTGGCTGGCTGGCTGGCTGGCTGGCTGGCCGTCTGGCGGGCTGTATGGCTAGATAGATAGATAGATAGATAGATAGATAGATAGATAGATAGATAGATAGATAGATAGATAGATAGATAGATAGATAGATAGATAGATAGATAGATAGATAGATAGATAGATGATAGATAGATATGCAGGAAGGAAGGCAGGCAGATAAGCAGGCAGGCTGGCTGGCTGGCTGGCTGGCTGGCTGGCTGGCTGGCTGGCTGGCTGGCTGGCCGTCTGGCGGGCTGTATGGCTAGATAGATAGATAGATAGATAGATAGATAGATAGATAGATAGATAGATAGATAGATAGATAGATAGATAGATAGATAGATAGATAGATAGATAGATAGATAGATAGATAGATAGATAGATAGATAGATAGATAGATAGATAGATAGATAGATAGATAGATAGATAGATAGATAGATAGATAGATAGATAGATAGATAGATAGATAGATAGATATGCAGGAAGGCAGGCAGGCAGACAAGCAGGCAGGCTGGCTGGCTGGCTGGCTGGCTGGCTGGCTGGCTGGCTGGCTGGCTGGCTGGCTGGCTGGCCGTCTGGCGGGCTGTATGGCTAGATAGATAGATAGATAGATAGATAGATAGATAGATAGATAGATAGATAGATAGATAGATAGATAGATAGATAGATAGATAGATAGATAGATAGATAGATAGATAGATAGATAGATAGATAGATAGATAGATAGATAGATAGATAGATAGATAGATAGATAGATAGATAGATAGATAGATAGATAGATAGATATGCAGGAAGGCAGGCAGGCAGGCAGGCAGGCAGGCAGGCAGGCTGGCTGGCTGGCTGGCTGGCTGGCTGGCTGGCTGGCTGGCTGGCTGGCTGGCTGGCTGGCTGGCTGGCTGGCTGGCTGGCTGGCTGGCTGGCTGGCTGGCTGGCTGTATGGCTAGATAGATAGATAGATAGATAGATAGATAGATAGATAGATAGATAGATAGATAGATAGATAGATAGATAGATAGATAGATAGATAGATAGATAGAT